>OY977954.1:7895230-8071102 GCA_963854355.1 Epinotia brunnichana | reverse complement strand
TTTTTAAACTTTTTTCTGATTATGAGTGTCCCGCAGCACTGCTAGCTAAAGGCCTCTCCCCTATATCTCCTCAAGTCTCTGATAAGAAACTTACCCTTTTAATTCACCGCCACGCTACGCCGTAGTTCGTTGCAGCTTAGCACATGCACTGCCAGAATCGCTTCGCGCTACGCTCGTAGTCGATCCTGTGGTATTCCTCGTATGTAGCGGAAAGCGCCTACGGCGTAGTCGCCCGCTTGGTTCCTGGCAGTGAAAGTGTCAAACTCCATATGAAGCCAAAAGTCCTTCACGCTCTACCGTTTGTGTGTTTTGAGAGTCGCTGAATGGATTGATTGAATGAACGAATTAGACTGAGTTTGTATGTTTGCTGTTAGGAAGGCCATATTATTAAACTAGATTATTATATAGAGGGAAAGCGATCAAGCGGCCACGGCCTACGCGCTGGACGGATGCGGAGAGAGAGAGATGAGAGAGAGATAGAGAAGAGAGAGAGAGAGAGAGAGGAGAGAGAGAGAGAGAGAGAGAGAGAGAGAGAGAGAGAGAGAGAGAGAGAGAGAGAGAGAGAGAGAGAGAGAGAGAGAGAGAGAGAGAGAGAGAGAGAGAGAGAGAGAGAGAGAGAGAGGAGAGAGAGAGAGAGGAGGAGAGAGAGAGAGAGAGGAGAGTGAGAGAGAGAGAGAGAGAGAGAGAGAGAGGAGAGAGAGGAGAGCGAGAGAGAGAGAGAGAGAGGAGGAGAGAGAGAGAGAGGAGAGAGAGAGAGAGAGGAGAGAGAAGAGGAGGAGAGAGAGGAGAGGAGAGAGAGAGAGAGAGACGAGAGAGAGAGAGAGAGATGAAGAGAGAGAGAGAGAGGAGAGAGAGAGAGAGAGAGAGAGAGAGAAGAGAGAGAGAGGAGAGAGGAGAGAGAGAGAGGAGAGAGAGAGAGAGAGAGAGAGAGAAGAGAGAGAGAGAGGAGAGAGAGAGAGAGAGAGACGAGAGAGGAGAGAGAGAGGAGAGGAGAGAGAGAGAGAGAGGAGAGTCGAAATACTTGGATTACAAATCCGGGCTTAGTAACATCGTGTTCAATGCAATTAGTATTATTGAGAAAACTTGTTGCCGATCTCTGATGAGAAAATCTGACGGATAATCGTAATAATTCTGATAGGTGAAATTTCGTAAAATTCGTTAAATTATGATGTGCAGGGTATTACAGTAAGCGTAAGTTTTTAACACGAGCGTTAGGACATACGTATATACTGTCATTTTCACCACGGCCGGTTACCTGTTGAGTACTGACCCTGTTTGCAAAGCTGACAGTCCAGGAGTTCAAATCTCAGTCAGGGCAAATATTTGTAAGATGAGCATTAATCTTGATGCTTTCTAAAATGGTCTTGATGTTTTTTTACGTATTTAGGTAATTAATCCATCTAATGCCTCTATTTGCGTCTGAGGCTTCGATGACGTCTAAGTATTTAAGTTATCTATTTAAGGCGCCGTAGGTTTCCGCGAAGTTAAGCGAACAGAGTTTTTGAAACAATATAATGCGTTTGTTTATAATAATTTGGTTTAAAAAAATACGAATAGTAATCTTGAGGCTTTTTCAAAGGGAGATCAGTGATTCGAAACATGATTAAGCAATTTTTGCTCGATAGAAAAAAATCACGAACATAGGTCTAAAATAGGTACACTTAAAACATTCGTAACAAATTATGCACAAAAGCTAAACATATTAAAATTGGTTCTAAAAATCGGCAATATCATGTTTGAGGGAACTTAGTGATTACTTTTTGTTTTATTTAAACGTAAAAAAATAAAAATAAGAAACATGATTTATCCACGCTTCCGAACACGCACTTCCATCTCGCTCGCGCAGTGAGAGGTAGAGAAGGACCATGAACCTACGGCGCCTTAATAATATTTATAAGAACAGAATGGCGATCACTCCACCGACATGAGCCCGGCTCTTAAGTTTATGATGACAATTGATTTGATTGAGATTTAACATTGTCATATGATACCCATAACAAAAACACAAGCCCTATAAGAGGTAGAATTCGATTCGTGAAAGATTACCTCCTCATATTTATTTATTATTTACTGAGTCGGTGTAAGAAGGAAATTAAAATTGAAAATAGCGGAACTTGTAGCAAACAATTACGTAACTCAGAACCATTCGTTCATTATTCGGGTCAATCAACTATTTCTTGTTGCTCGTTGCCATGGTTACGTCTCCTGGGTCACCCTTTAAAACTATTATTTTATGGGGTTTAAATCAACTAAACACGTGTTTTTGTCATATTGGTAAACCCATTCCATGGTGGAGGCATCTCCTTAGCATGATAGGAACCAGTTTATAGTATTTTGTCTAAGAAAGTCTGTTACTGTTGTCTCTTGGCTTACCGGGACAGAATAACAACATGAAAAAGTTGATTGACCCATTTTAACACTTTGTTATTTTATATTAAATGCCGCTAAATCAATAATAATTTGCAGTTAAAGTCACAATGATCCTACCTCTCTGAATTCTCGGGACATTATCCCGACTTGGCAACTGCTTATTGAATGATAAGATGATAACAAAACAAGAAGGTACCTACAACTTATGAACATTTCGGTAATAAGTCGCAAGATACACAAAACTTCGTCGTTGCTTAGTTTATGGGTAAATATTTACTTTTAGTGTTATTGGGAAAAAATAACCTTAATTTGTAGCAATTGGTTTTAATTTAAATGTTATTTTTAAACGACATTTAAAAAAATAAACACTATTTGACACAAAGATCCGAATCCGTCCGAAATGAATATATCCGAGGTATTACATTTAAGGTGGCACCTATACCAGAAAAGATGTGCGAAAACAGACTACGCTGGTTTGGCCACATAATGCGCAGGGACGATGACCACATGACCAAACAAATGATAAATAATATCTCAGAGGGAAGAAGGGGTAGAGGTCGCCCTATAACTACTTGGCTGAGTACAGTCCTGAAGAACCTAAAGACGATGGGCGCAAGCCCTGACGCGATGCATAATAGAGAAGAATGGCGCAAATTGATACGGAGAGCGACCCCAAATGACATGGGACAAAGGCTAGGATAATGATGATGACTATTTGACACAAAGATAATTTAAAGATGATAACTACATTTTAATATTTGATTGGAGTGAATCTTTTTCAAATTTAAGCGCTAATTCATTATTTGGAAGAGTAATACAAATACAGACTAAACTTTTGCTGGGACCACCTTAAAATTACCACTTGACAGAAGCAATATTCCTGTTCATGTTAACATTGATAGCACCACTACATCAAAATCAAAATCAATTATTTATTCTGCAAATAGGCCACAAGGGCACTTTTACATGTCAAATGGTATTTTACAATATATTTAATAATCTAAAACAATAATCATTTAAACATTGCAGATTTTAACCACCGACGACTAAACGACCCGCGAAGCTTAAGTGGGACTGGACTGGACATATCTGCCGAATGCACGCAGAACGATGGGCCAAATTAGCCACCGAATGGACCCCACAAGATGGCTTTCGAAGTAGAGGCAGACCGAAAAGGCGATGGCGGGACGACCTTGACACATTTTGTACAGATTGGCGAACACTAGCACTGGACCGAGACAAGTGGCGGAAAAAAGGGGAGGCCTTTGCCCAGCAGTGGGACACAATATAGGCTACAAAAAAAAAAAGTACCTAAACGGTTAACATTCTAAATGTCACTAAATGAAACCAAAAAAAATCCAAAATTGTAAAATATTATCCATTACATCAATAGTAGTAGCTTTTTTTTAGGGTTCCGTAATCAACAAGGAACCCTTAAAGTTTCCGTATATCCATCTGTCCGTCCGTCCGTCTGCGGCTTAGCTAATGCCTTGATTACACGTACCGAGCAAACGGGCGAGACAGTGCTCCTGGCCGAGTACTCGGTGCGTATAACATTTATACTTAGTGTCCTTACAACTAGACAGCTGTAATTCGGCACGGGTATATAGTAAAATCGATTACGCGGACAAAGTGGTAGAATAAAATGTTGACTGGCTAAATGGTACGCTGCGCGTGCCCGACACGCACTTGGCCGGTTTTATTATACTACGCTGGTGGCTAACGAGCATACCGTATTAAATAATCACTAGCGCGTTCCCGACCCTTTAGTGATTTGAGGATTGGTTATGTTGATAGCTTGAGACAACAAACTACATGCAAAAACTGAAAAAAGAGCAAAAATTTCGCTGTTATTGGGCTCCCAAAAGTTATGCACACCTACTGGGATTGGGCATTACACGCATTTAGGACCGAGTGAAGGTTTTCAAACGATTTCCAGCTTTCTAAGAATTCTTTCCTCAAAACTTTCTTATGGGATCTAATTTGCTTGGCCTACCAGTAATCCTTCCGCATCAATAATTTCGATGCGAAGGGAAAAACTGGCGGTTATTTCCAAAGTCAAATACTTTTTAACATCCCCAATATTAGTATAAGGAAAACCAATAAAGACGAGCGAGTCAACGCCGCCGCATAATAAACAGGAGATGATCATGGCTTTCGATTTTAGCCCAGCTATTCACAACAGATGCGGATTGTGGGTCAGTCATTATTGGTAATATTAACCAATGTAACTTGACGCTTAGATTCGTAACAACTTTTTGTCGAGGGTGGCAAAAAAGCATGCATGATAGAAAGCAGAGCCGTGTAGTCTATTATGGACGTTTGCTTGCATAAGCAGAGACGCATAGAGCTTTAGTGTGTAGCGGTATTTTTAATCGACTTTAAAAAAGGAGGAGGTTCTCAACGCGTTGGAATCTATTTTTTTTTGTATGTTTGATTACTCTAAGACGCCTAGACCGATATAATTTTTTTTTTGTTTAAAAGGGTATCCTTCCCACCTGGACCGTGGGACCAGGAGGATCTCACGTTCTTCCTGGTCCCGCGGTCATCAGGTCAGGATCTGATAATTGGATCCTGGAGAAATTGAGGGAACTTTTCAAATTGCACATATAGGCACACTTGAAGCGGAGTACTGAATTGACGTCGGTTAAAATGTTGTTTATAAAGTAAATAATTTTACACTGCGATGGTGGCAAACAAGTTTACGGCCTAGCCGATGCTAAACAGACACAGCCGCCTATGTACCTAAGCTAGCTACTCCATTGGAGTCATAATCTGCTGTGATGCCGAATCTTTATTGATTTGAGGAATCCTATGATTTCAACGAGACACTCTTTTGACACCTATTGTGGACAGCTAAAAACAAATATAGGTCCATCGCTGTTTTTGTGGAAGTCTGCGCAAGCGTTCCCGAGGCTCCATCAAAGGCAGCGCATAGAACACCGTCGGGTTTTAGGCGGTAGCAGGGGCGGTTCACTCTGTTATTTCGTCGCGCCGCTACAAGTATTGCCGGCCGGCCGCCAAACTGGCGGCCCATTAGTAGCTGCCGCGCGTTGGTACGGGACGCTCGCACGAGTCGCAGCGCGCCTGCATGCGATAGAAAGGGATGGCCACATTTAGGCACGTTTGGCGTACCTAAACAGGGAATTTGATAACAGAGAACCTTCTTTACGTAGTACTAACTATTACTTATTCTGTGGCGGTAGCCCGGGTGGTTGTCGGGAGTCTATCATACCCGTCCTGGTTCCCCAGCCAGGTAGCAGCCGTAAAAGCATTTCCCGACGAAAGAAAACACAATAGATACATCAGGTGATGTATCTATTGTGTTTTCTTTCTACAGAGCATGTAGTGGTGTTTTTATGTGAAAGGGACTCCTGCGATACAGGCAAAGCCTAGTGCAGGGACCGGTATTTAAACTGCGTGTAAACGATTTGCTAAATAAATGTTATTACGGGTGTCCCCTTATTTCACCGACAATCGTTTTCGTTTCGTATTGTTTCGCCGAATTTTCATTTCATCGAGCTTTTGTTACTCAGAAACCGTTACCATTTTAGGTACAGCTAAAAGGTCATTCTGTAGAACCCATTAGGTAAGGTTTCTTTTAATAACAATCCTGAAAAGTTTACTGATTCTGAAAAAATGGTTTTGGATAAATGAAAATTCTGCGAAGTATACATTTGATGGAATATTTGTCGGTATAACAACCTTGCACCTACAACCCTTATTATGACTGTGGTCTTCTACACGATAAAGGTTTAAGTACTTGGGTAGTTGGGTACTTCCCCAGCTGGGTTACTCTAAATATAAGCCACGTGACAATTTCCCTGGGTCCTGCCAATCCAAACGCGCAATCAAAGACCAGACTTATACTGGATTGCTTAAGGCGATTGTCGGTGAGCGTTGTGAATACCTTGGTAGGGGCTGACATTGCAGTTAAAGTATTACGGGCAGTACATAGACTCATACGTCACGTATTTTGCATTTAGGTGCAAAGCGATGAGCCGATTATGTAGATACATCAGAAAAAATACGTTTTAGAGAAGACCAAGACGAAGCCTACGAACAAGAAGCACGAAGTAGGAAAAAAAATCGTGTTGAATGAAAATATTATGAAAGTACCTTACCTACTCATTTCAAGTAATTTTTCGCTATAAAAATATTGACGATTTAATAAGGTAAATAACTAAATGTACAGTAAATTTCAAGTCCTTGGAAAGTTATAATAGGTACCTCTGCTTAAAATAATTTAATCGTGACCAGACAGAAACCTATAAGAATAAAGTAGCTAGTCAACCGTGAAAATTGAATAAATTTCTCTTTTTAAAGTATGACAGCGATTTGGAAAAGTTTTAGTAAAGAATAAAGTGCTTCACGGGTGAATGGGATTTTCTCTTGCTTTATATTAATTTGTTGTTTATAAAAATATGGATAAACCAATCAATCAGTTACCCCAATAATTAATCGATACTAGGATCATACAGAGGGAAATCTGTGGGATCGTAGATTTGTTAGTTTAGAAGTTTGTATGTACCTAATGGGTAATCAGTAGACCCCGCTATCGGAGGTGCAAAATGGTAGCTGTCAAGTTCTAGGGATGGGTAAAAATTATTTTGAAATAGCTGTATGTCGATAATTATATCTATAAGTCGATAATTTTCCATTACCATATTGAGAGTCTAAGACTTTATTAAACGTGTTAATTTTATAAAACAGGGCTTTATAATTAAAAAATTGTCTGTTCAATATTTTTCATTTTTATAAATAAATATCTTCAATCTTTCATCATCATCATCCTCCTAGCGTTATCCCGGTTGTGCCCGTAAAGGAGCCCGGGGTCCGCTTTGACACCTAATCCCAAGGATTGGCATAGGCACTAGTTTTACGAAAGCGACTGCCATCTGACCTTCCAACCCAGGGGGAAAACTAGGCCTTATTGGGATAAGACCGGTTTCCTCACGATGTTTTCCTTCACCGAAAAGCTAACGGTAAATATTCCGTACATAAGTTCCGAAAAACTCAACGCACGAGCAGACGGCACGAGTCGGGATTCGAACCCACGACCACCGCTTGACAGCCGTATGCCTGAACCACTAGGTTACCGTAGCTCTTCTTCCGTAATCTTCAATCTTTCATCATTACTAACAAATTATCGTTATTTTCAAAGTACGAACCATTCATTAATTAATTAAATATTAAATAATTTATACATCTCTCTTTTATTTCCACCAAAAGGGCTATCGTATTCTTAAGGAACAATCAGTTTTTTTTAGATTCTCTGCAGTAATCTAGTGCAGCCACGATGAATATATTCAACAATAAGCCCAAATAAACCCTCTATTGAAAAGGTTTATCTCAAGACACAAAAGAGCGTCCATGCACTGCCCTGCAACTCGAAACATTAGAAAAGTGAAATTGCAACCATAGTATCTTTGTTGTACTGATAATGGTTTATATTTCTGATGACAATGATCATCATGGTTCCTAAAAAAACATGTTAAATTGTAGTCTAAAAAATGGTATACATATAAAACTAAATGTACAGAATAAGTAAGAGTATCGATATCGATATCATAAATATTTTTCCCATCCCTAAGAACTTGACAGCTACCAATTTGCACCTCGGATAGCGGGGTCTAGTAATCAGTGATTACCCATTACGTACAAACTTAAGAATTTTTGAAATCGGATAAACCACTTAACCAATTTCTATAATTATTTTACCTGTGTGTAGAATGGGCTTCCTGAATGGTTAAAGGTTATATTTTACTCCGCGAGTGCATGCGTTATTTGCGCTTCGGGCGAAACCGCGCGGGCATCAGCTAGTAAAATGAATGGCTTTAAATAGAAAGAAAGAAACATTTATTCTAGACAAAAAAGTGTTTTGTCACGAAAGGGTACTTTCTCAGCATAATGCTGGCTAATGCCAGCGCTGATCTTCCGATAAAACCATTGAGGGCTCCACGACTATTAAGACACAAATTATTGCAAAACAGACACGATGGTACTTCTGACTCTTTACAAACCGTGATGTAGGTTCATAAGCCTTAACAAACAAAACACCTACCTACACTCGGACACCTACTTACAACGAGGAAAAGAGCCGAACGCAAATAGGAATGCATAAATGAGAACTACATTACAAATTTGAATCTCGAGGGGATACCTTTTCCTTATAAATAAATGATGAAGCCTTCAGGACGATCTGAAAATCGATATTTCACTCTTCACAATATCCAGATATGCTACAAATGTGGATGGGAATAGTGATTCGGTGAATCGTAATAAATCCAACAGGGATCCTGCTAAGGTTGTATAAACACCTTTACCTTTAGGTACATCTCTTTCCAAATCAGACACAGGCAGTTAATAAGTTTGACTTAAGAATCATAACTGTCTCTGTCTAACGGAGAAATAGCTGACTAATTCGGATACGCGACTGCAATATAAACAAGACGCCGTTTAATATTGTATGATGATTATATAACCATGTAAAGACATTAAAAAGTATTTCTTTACACACCAAGCAACTGCTAGTAGCTATCTTGTTATTATTTTTTCAACACATTTGCTCGTAACGTGCCTCTTATTGTGCCGCTTTTGGGCTCATAATCTTGGGTATTAAACACGCGTGTTTAATAACATTACGACACTCGTGTAGTAATGTTTATATCCCGATTAAGACACGTTGGCACCTTGCAGCAAGGTGTATGTATGGACTCGGCGCATTCTTAAATTGACCGGGTTATACAGGTTTGTTTTTAATTCTCGGCAAATGGATTCTTACTCGACTAAACAAATTAAATCCTTCTTGTGGATTTGTTGATTATTTATTGTTGGATATGATATAGAAACGTTTCATTTAGTAAAACTATTTACTTTTGATAAAATGTAAAATGACATGAATTTTATTGAATAAGAAAATATTTATTTTATTTTGTATTGGCTGTTTAGAGATTTCATCTAAGCCTCGCTGCGGGCGCACTGCGCGAACTTCACGAAAAAAAATAGTTGCGCGCCATTATAGGTAATTTCACAAGTATTTGTAAACATGATGATGCGTGTTTGGTTATTGTTAAAAATGTTGACTCGTAGTGAATAGAAAAGTGATAAATAGAATTGACGCCACTGTACATTCTTGGAGATGTACAAATATGTGAGTAAAAACCTGTTGTCATCAATAACTAAAGGAAACAACTTAGGAGCCTGTGACATGTTCATTTTATGAAAAGGATTTTTTCCTCGCAAATGTGTTGAAAAACGTCGTATGACACGCGTGAGCTTTGATAATTACATCCTCGGCTCTATTATCACGCTCACCTGCGGTTCGCGTGACAATTCCGCCTCTGATGTAGTGATCAACATACCTCACTTGTATCATAATGTACTATTAATTCTATTTAGTGATTAAACGTAATATATTATTGTATTAAAATGTATGGGTGCTCATTTTGTTTTTACTAAAAAATTCTAAGCATTTATTTGTTGTGTGAAATGTATTATTTCGAAATATCTATATATCTGCAGGTCGATCACGTAACGCATTGTACGCGCGTCAGGTAGATCTAAATTTCACTTTTTATATGGAAAAATGACAGTTAAATTGTCCTAACGCGCGTTCTGAACGTTACGTACCCCTCTAATATATTAGCGACTCCATTGAGGCCACCACATTTGAATATAAGATTCACCTACCCTCTTATATACTAAATAATTCACAAGATATCTCAACATATTTTTCAGTAAGACCTCTTTCAATGTCTAGAAAATTATCAAGTGCTTATGTTACCCTTGTCAAGGCTGAAACAAATCTAGGGCCGAATCTAATGTCAGTCAGAATTTATTATCTCCTGAACCAACGTTTCGGCCAACCTTTTACAATTATACCACGTGCTATTGTCATCCTAGCTACGGTTTTTATGGACCGTAAAAACAATGATTTATGCCCAAGCGCAAATACTTAACATTTCTTGGTGGTGGAGATAAAACCTGGCCAGTCAGTTGTGGGAATATAAATTTAATTCAGGGTAAGGTGTTTACCGTGTTCTTCGACGTTGCACTAATCTATACATGTACAAGTTCCTATGGCCATATTCCGTCTCTGTCCTCTAGCCGCCCAAAAGTCTTTTGAAAGGAATCCTCACCTTCTAAGGAATCTATACCATTTTAAATTGAAATAGAGGTGCATCTGTTTTGTTCCGTTCGAATTTAAAACAATCAAACTCTACTCTATTTCCTGTAACAGTTTATACAAACATTGTTAATTGTTCTTGTATTGTGGGCGGGCTATCATAAATCTAGCTCAATTTTAGGTAAGGTTAATGTCAAAGCAATATGGGTTAAATTCGATTTAAGAGAATTATTCTTCATTCAAATCTAAGCCATGTCTCTCTGACATAAAGTGCCGATGTCATACACTAGTGCAACGTCGAGTACTAGGACGTTTACCTTATGATTGTATTAAAAAAAGAACTTTAAATTGTACAGTGTGCAGTAATTGAAAGATACGCGTGCTTGTTATCAATTCTCGTTCAAAATGTGACCGTTGAGTTATTTCATTAAGTACCTCAATTTTGTAACCAACAATTTCAATACATCGGATTATCAATGCTTTACTTTCACAATTGCGTACAATTTGCGTTAAGTTGGCTACGATCGCTCAACAAGCCGTATGGAGAAATTGAAGAAGCGACGCGACAAAATCGGTTACTAATGTAAAAACTGTAGCGTTCAAAGTTGGCGCGGCTCCTAGCATACCCGAATGCAGCGCAAACCGCAAACGCGCCATGGTCAAAGGCCACGAGGGTCAAAATTCAACATTGGATCTCAAGGTCCGTCAATTCATTTGGATGCATCCGTTTTTCGCATTATTGGTTAATTTAATTAATGGCATTAGTTAATGTCGAAACATTACACAACTACTAGGAAATGACAGCTTCGTGGCGCGCCTGTGAATGCAGTCAAAATATTATGTCTCTCCATTTCACACGTAGGATTTAGCGCTAAAAGTACGGTGCAGTGTGTATAAAGTACGTAAAGGTGTGTAAAGTTCGGGGTGCAGGGGACCATAATATCGGCCGTTAAAGCCTTCGCCAAAACCAAACACCAACACGAGTGGAGGAATGAGGCTGGCTTAAGGCACTCTAAGCTCTTCATAGAAGGAGTTGACTCGGGCTGGACCAGATAACTCTGGAAATCCAGTAGGAAGCAACTCAGAAAAATATCTGGGGTGTTCACAGGTCACTTCGGGGTCAAGGATCTCTTGGCCAAGATGGGACTATCGGATAGTTTAGACTGTAGAATGTGTGGCGAGGAGGTCAGGGCATCCGAAAGGGCCCTCACCTAGGTATGATAAGATAAGATAAGACGGTGCGGTGAGGCGCCTATTAAAGGACTTAGGTGTTTCGTCATTCTCCTAACGTTATTCCCGGTTGTTCCCTACAGGAGCCCGGGGTAGTTTTACGAAAGATACTGCCGTCTGACCTTCCAACCCAGAGGGACTAGACCTTATTGGGACCGGTTTCCTCACAATTTTTTCCTTCACCGAAAAGCCACTGCTACCTACATATCTTATGGTCATTTTGGTACATAAGTTTTTTTTAAACCCAGTGGTATAGTCAGCAGCAGAAGTTGCTAAGCAGTCCTAGTGCTCAAAATGATCCACACACGAACTCTAATGTCAAGTAAATAAGGATCAGGTAGGTCATTTTGAGCGTATTATATTGCTTAGCTACTTCTGATGCTGACTGTACATGCCGGGGTTCGAACCCACGACCTCCAGATTATAATTCGCGTGCCTTTTTTTTCAACATTTTTTATTGTTTTGCAAGCCAAGACGTAAGTATATATTTATCTAGGTACCTAAATATATCATTTCATTACTACAAGAACGCGTTCTAGGATTGGATCCCAGTATTAATATAAACTGAAGACGACATGTTACAGCCAATTTGCGATGTAATAAATGCTCAAGCATATCTCCAAAGGGACAGATTACGTAATGAAATCCTTGATGCGAAATATAATGTCTGTTCGTAAAATGTATGATTGCCTAATATTTGATGGTATAACGTCCGCTTCCATTTATTTGTAGTTAAATATTACTGGCATACATATTTCTAGTTTTGGAAATTTAGTACTTAGTCCCTGGGCGACCGAGCTCCGCTCGGATGAAAATGGAGAAGATACGGAGAAAACGATTTTTCCCGGACATGAGACCTATCTAGATCGATTTCTCGCTCCCGTAACCACCTATATTCCAAATTTAATCGAAATCGTTAGAGCCGTTTCCGAGAACGTGATTGCAAAAATATACACAAATATTGCTCGTTTAATAGTATAGGATTAAAAGTTATCTAGGGACAAGTTTGGTAAAACATTGATAGATACAAAGAAAAAATAAGACAAATTAGGATCATTTCGCGTGTTACCGATCACCTAATTTAATGTGCCGGTTTGCGACCACTCGGTTGAATTGGTGATCCTCAATGATATTTTTCCGTTCTTTTATTTCAGTGATATCCTGCACCGTGACTACTTAAAAAATTGCAAACGGGTTAAACCGACACCTGAGGGTTAATCACGTTACGCATCAAACGCGCGTTAGGACAGTTTAACTGTCAGTTTTCCATATAAAATTTGACATTTAGATCTACCTAACGTTCGTACAATGCGTTACCTGATCGACCTGCTGCTTCGTTGGGTACTCAACTAAGTTACCTTTAAGTATTATGTCCATTCTACTTATAATCCTCACCAAACCCATTGACAATCGCAAGGGATATATGATCCTTTCATGTCAGTACATTATTAAAGCCGGAACAAAATCCCTATTAGCGGCAACAACGCTTTGATGTCAGGTTAAAAGAAAAACCCAATGGGCGTAACGCGAAAATAATTGAATATCTGGTATATGCTTGTAAGCTGGCGCTGGGCCGTAACGGGCAAATGGTTGGCAAATGTCTCTTTGTTTCTTTATATGTCAGTGCCAGTATCAAAATGACCAGAAATTTTTGGTTTACGCATATCTGATTTTTATATGTGAGACATGAAACTCAACTAGTACTTAAAAAATATTTTTTCTACTCGTCGAATTTAATCTTTGAATTAAGATCTCGTACACGAAACTAAGATCACATACTTTTTAATCCTGGAGCTCTACCAGTTGGTGACGGAGCTCGTATGGTTTAATAAGATAACCGCCAGCAGTCATCTTATGAATCCAGGAGCTGTATAAGATAACTGTGAAGACATCTACGCGCAAAATTACTAAGCTGCTGCGCTTCATTTCAGCAGGGCGATTTTCAATAGATACCAAGTTTGTTTAATAAATTATTATTTCCGTTGACTCGTAGAAATGGTATTGTATACAATAGTTATATAATTAGCTTTTTAAGTCTCGTACCTTCATTAGGCCACTCAGCAAGCTTCGTGGCCTAAACGTGGTACTCGACTTAAAAAGCATCCATTATACACCGTGTTTTTTTTGATTTCCGTTAACTTTAAGGGAAGAATCCTCAGGTTAAATGGAACTAATTTCTCTAAGAAACTAGTGTCTTACTATTTTTCAGATATTCAATAAATCAATTTAATGACCGAATCAATGTGAATGGTCCTTTATTTTATTTACGTGTTGACAAGTGCTGTCGTAGGTGAAAATTAACTTTGTGTCAATTGAGATTAAGTGTTAGAGCCTTCCCACACTGTAATATTGATTTAGTTTGTATGAAAAATGAAAAAAAATTTTTTTATCGAATTTAACAAAAAGCAACATACCAGGTAGCTTCTGTTAATGAACCGAACATCGTGTCGAAATTAACGGAAATCAAAAAATACACGGTGTATAACGATTGCATAAACTACTATTGGGAATGATCGTAAAAGAGTTTTCGCTGTTTCTAAATATTGGTATTGTTCGTACTGTCAGCATCATATAGTTGGTAGTTGCCAAAGTAGCAATATTATATCGCAACACGTCTTTATTGCTATAGGAGTAAGAAGGATGTGTTACGATGTATTTGGCTACCGTGGCTGCTACTAACTATCTGATGCTGACTGTACCTTAATTCTTACATTTACTAATGATAGCAAGCATTAAACTAAGACAATGGGGAATGGATGAAATTTTTAGAAGTGCCTGATTTTTTATTGGTGTTAGGAATAACCTTCCTTAACACCAGAAAAAAATTGCAGACTTTTCAGGTGCGTCAATTATTTTTGAAAAATATAAACAGTTTCTTCACTTACGTTTTGGGTTTAGGACGGCGAATGAGACATTTTCCTTGATTAGTCTCATATTACAAAAAATGTCTTAAATGTCCGTGGTAAACTGACACTGGCAATGATATTGACAGCTGCAGCAGCTATATTTGTCATTGCCCGGGTCAGATATTCAAAATATTTTTGTAATATGAGACGAATCAAGGAAATTTTCTCATTCGCCGTCCTAAACCCAAAGAGTAAGTGAGGAAACTGTTTATATTTTTCAAAAATAATTGACGCACCTGAAAAGTCTGCAATTTTTTTCTGGTGTTAAGGAAGGTTATTCCTAACACCAAAAAAAAATCAGGCACTTCTAAAATTTTCATCCATTCCCCACTGAAGACAGTAAAAACCTAAATAAACAGTTATATATATTTCACATGAACTTTCTTTTTACGATACTATTACCTAAGTACTATTTGAGAGCACAACTGTACTCCAATAACTACCAACAACTACCCTCACGCCTTACGATGGTCTTGACTTCAGTATCTGGACGGAGCGTAACTATTTTATACTCCACTCATATCTTTATTAGGTTTTACAACACATACTGGCAAGCACTAACTTGACTTGGCGAGAGGTAGAGGACAGCTAAATCTCATCTGTCTCATATTTGGAGCAGCTCCAAGTGCCCTCACACACCGCAACGATAATAACTGCACAACTTGTTCTGTAGGCATGTCTGCGCTTACCATGGTCATGTAGCATCGATTCTCAGTTAAGGCCTAATCCTATGGGGTAACTCAGTAAATGCCGAAAGGTTGTTCAAGCTTCAAAATAAATGTGTTTGTACAATAGTAAATGCTAGAATAGGTAGCAGTTGTAAACCCCTATTCAAACGACTTAACATTACCCCTAGCGAAAAAATTGCTGCTTTACTAAGACCTTCCCAAAATATTTTATATAGCGTTAAGACATGATGTATTCTATCAATCCAAGGATACAATGAACACCATCTGAAACTGATGGAACAATTATATATTTACACTAAGGTATGTAAACTTACCCTTTTCTGCGAATAATTTTTTATTTTTTATTTATTACATTTATAAAAGAAAATACATTTCGTTAAATCTAACAGTGTCGTTAAACCCTAGGGTTTGTATCGACACAGCAATTCGTGATTTCTTACTTAGTAAGGTACTTACATGTCATGTTGTGTTCGTGGTTGTGTTGTGACTAAGGTCGCCAAAACACCCAAAGACGCGTTGTTGAGGGTAAGGGACCTTTATTTATTTATTTCTGACAACGCAGTGAATGCACAGTTCCATAAAAGGTCGGCAATGGGCTTGTAATGTAACTCTTTAGGAGGCACAAGCGTATGGATGCAATGGTGTCCGCTTACGATCAGCACAGAATAAATATAACTACGTACAGGAGATTCTCTGTTGACAAATTCCCTGTTTAGGTGTTCTGAACGAGCCGAAACGTGGCTACCCTTTTTTAACGCACGCAATGCGCTGCGATAGAACGCGTGCGTGCCGTAGCAGCGCTAACGTACCCCCTGGGGCGGGTAGTCTTGTACTTGTAGCGGCGCTACCAAATCACGGAGTGAGCCGCCCCTGCCATCAGACAGAATCATCAACATCATATTATACTGTTATATAAATCTCAGCACTTTTTTGACTGCGTGTGTTTATAGCTTCTTTGTGCAGCGCTGCCGCCGACCTCAAAATATTCATATAAATCTTTACCGGGATAGCTTCTTCAATTCATATGCCGTGACCATATTTATTGCAATTTGGCCACCAATGTTGGCCGCTTCCAGTCTATCAGTATTGTTTGTATTTGACGAATGATCATCTCGCATAACATAATGTATACTTATTTATATTATCAACATGGAAACGTGAAAAAAACATTGATTATAACAGGGTTCGAACAGGAATTACTTATAAACTCGTGTGTCTTAAGCTTCAGGGGTCTAATAGACTCGCAATTCTATTTTCATCGACCTCACGTACTCCTTGTAATTCCGGTCGCCTGCAGAGAAAATAAACCCCTTAGTAACCTTAATGCAGATGGAGTTAATTTTCACTGCAGGCGACGATACCTACATAAAAACTATGGACCAACTGTGGTTCTGCCCACCCGCTGCGCGAAACGACTTGTAGTGACGCTGTGCGCTATAAAACACATGTCCACAAACGACGTGTATAGCACGTAAGCGGTCTTATGTCTTATTGTACTTTGGAAGGGACGGTCGTAAATTAAGGTCCGAGAATTTTACTCCTTGCAACTGATTCTTGCCTGGTACTAATGAAACTAAATTTGACTTCGGAACGAGATTTTATGTGTTTTCGACTATTTACCTACTTGAATAAATTTATGCAATAAATTATTATTGATTACTGATCACTGATTAATTAGGTACTGATTAAATATATTAATATTATTTGCAGAGAGTGCGCTTGCTTGAGCTTACTTGCGCTACCGCATAATAGTTATTTACGATACCATTACGGAAAGTAGGTAATTCCCAACGAGTGGCGATGACCAAAAACACGACCGTCAGGGAGTGTTTCTGATCGATACGAGTTGGGAATTACCTATCCGCACGTGTGTACCTATACAACATTTTACAATGCATCATGCAAGGAAATAAAAAAATATACATAAAAGGTGAAATTACAATTGTCACAAAATCTCATTCTCGCACATTGTACGTGGGAAATTTGGCTTGAAATCCATTCCCGCACGGGCTGGCTCCGCCTGGCACCCCCATGCCGGTATAGAAGACTTCCCGTGTTTATGTTGAACCACATAAAGGGTCACTTTCAGAGCAAGTGTAAGTAAACAATTGTGTGTGAGCGAGACGCCTTGATATTGAGATGGGATTGGAATTAAATGGTAAATGGCGTGAATTGGAAAATATCTCGTTCTATGAATACTAATAGAATAAGAATAATTTATTTAAGGTATGAAACGCCTTTCTGACTAGATAAGGAAACAATAAGGACTGATTTTCAGATTTATGATTCTTGACAATGATTGTTTATCAGATTTAATCGATATATAATTGCTTAAAATTTGGGTTTTTATTTTCCTTCTTAACTCATCCTACTCTCAAACAATACATTATTTACGACACAATCAAGTTTTCGTAATTGTTACCAAATCTACTTAAATACAATCTCATTTATAGAAATATGAATAAAACTTCACTAAGCTAGGTATTTATCGAAATTGGTCCAAAAAACCAATTCCCGAAGAGGGTTGCATCTATTTTTCTCGTACGTGGAAGGCATAAGCGTGTCTCTGAGAAGGGGGACTGGTTTTCGCGAATCAACTCAAATCAAGGCAACCCCTTAAGAAAAAAACCTCATGCATGATTATTATTAGACAATGAGTCGCGTACCGGCATTGTGCTACGACGATGACGCGCAGATCTGATGACCCTAAGATGAAAGAGCCATGATTCGAGTTTTTTAGGTTTCAAACATAACTGCGGACCAAGATCGCTCGGTCGGAGGGGCTTGTTGGCGACCGTCTAGTAGACGCTTTACCAGGTCGTCAGTCCACCTTGTGGGGAGTCTACCCAGGCTGTGCCTGCTGGCACGTGGTCGCCACTTGAGAATCTTTCTGCCCCAACGGCCATTGGTTCTACGTGCAATATGCCCTGCGCAGTGCCACTTAAATTTGGCGATTCGGAAGGCTATATCGATTACCTTGGTTCTGCTGCGTATAGCCTCATTTCTGATGTGATCACGCCGAGAAACTCCCAGCATTGCCCTTTGGGTGACTTTGAGCCTTCTAATGAGGGCCATAGTGAGTATTTTTTAAGTCATCCAAAAGTAACTCGGGGCTACCTGACGTGTGCTGAAACTTTGTATGTCTGCTTACGACTAAAATGCGACTCCTGCGATTCAATTAGCAAATAGTTCTCAACAACTAGATGGCGCTGCACGACGAGATCTTCTTTGAAACCTAGTTGTTTCTAGTTTCCCTACGAGTACCTACAACTTTCACAAAACTCTAATTCATTACAACAAAAGGTTTTGAGCAAAGTGAAATTGAATATATTTTATATAAATTACTAGCTGCCCGCGTCACTAACGCAGGCGGATCCGTGTATAGTATATTATATAAGCTTCATTCAACTTAATGCTAGGGCACTTTGATTGAAGTTATTATCGCCGCATTTATGGATGGATCAGCAACAAATGCCACAGTCATGCGAATTAAGTAGCGGTTGGATTTGAGTGATTATCATCAATTGTTTTTAACATCCCGACGCAAAAAAGGGGTGTTATAAGTTTGACGTGTCTGTGGGTGTCCTAGTTTCCAAACGAATGGACCGATTTGAATGCGGTTTGATAGTGATGGTTCTTAGCTACGTTTCAACAAAATCGGTTCAGACGTTTTTGAGAAAATATCGGGGGTTTTTCAACTTTTGTAAGTTGTTAATTATTATTTATTTAAATAGACTTACCTACAAGGACAAAGCAAATATTTTAAAATAACATCGTTAAATCGGTTTGTCTCAATGCTAGTACTATCCGCCTCCCTTTCTTATTAGAACACTTACAAAGACACCAATAGTCTAAATGTCGCCGCGACATAACTCGCGCACCGTCTTGGTGCTAACCGTGCAGGCAATCTACTTACAATTAATAGCCGGATAGGGCCCGCGCTTCCTCAATAGCCAATCGCTAATAACGTAGCCAATTTTATGCACAATCAAAGCTAGTAATTTTAGCGTGGGAATGTACGACGTACTTAAACTTAATAACTTCTGAGGAACTGGTAATATGTTAACATTTCAGCTGAATTATGTCGTAACCAACTTTTATGGAGTAATCATTGCGAAATGGAGACCTTTTAGTGGTCTTAAATACGAAGCCGGTTTTTAAGAAAGAAAAAGAATTTCGTTGTATCGCTTTTAATTGTAGATTGTATGACAAGGGTCAAATAAATCATATTAACACGAGATGGTTATTTATATTGTTCGAATGGTAATATGGCTTTTAGACCAGAGTTATACATACACTCTACTTTTCACTTCGACTCGCGACAAAATAGTAAAAACCGGCCAAGTGCGACTCGGACTCGCGCACGAAGGGTTCCGTACCATTATCAATAGTACCCATAGTACAAGCTTTGCTTAGTTTGGGACTAGGTCGATTTGTGTAAGATTGTCCCCAAATATTTATTTATTTATTACTATCATATAATATGTAGGTTATAGGTTGTACGCGGGCTGGGTTTCCGCAACTCGACGTCATAAATGCGCCTATTTTGCGTAGGGGTTTTGGCACTACTGTTATTCGTGCCAACCCAGTTCCACCAGGAAGCCTAGCAGACTCTTTATGTTGCCGACGGCCTCCGGTAGTGACCCCGGTGTTCCGAGGTGTTTTGCCCTGTATTCCGCCACTCCAGGACATGTCAGGATGACGTGGGCGGCTGTCTCGTCCTCTTCCATGCAAGCTCTGCAGAGAGGACTGCCTGTAACACCTAAAGTAAAAAGATGTTTGTTTAGTAGTGCATGACCAGTTATAGCTCCTGTCAGAAGACGGAGTTCCGGCCTCTTTAGCTGCTTTAGCTTCCTTGACAATCCGGGGTTGATTGTCAGGAGGGCCCTTCCTGGTTTGCCTGCAGGTTTCTAGGGTGTTCCAATGTTTTTGGTGTTCTACCTTGGTGTTTAGTCGCAGTGTGCTCCGCAGCCATGCAGAGGGTAGAGGAATTGTGGGTTCCGGTCCTACAGCTCTTGACTCTGAACCCTCTCTAGCCAGTGCATCCGCTGCATCGTTACCGCGTGAATTGCTGTGCCCTTTGATCCATTGCAGGGTTATGTCGCTGTCATTACATACCTCTGATAGGATCTTGTGGCACTCGTGTATCAGCCCAGATGTTGTTGCGTGACCTTGCAGGGCTTGCAGTACGGATCGACTGTCAGAAAGTATGCGGATGGGATATCCCCTTACCTCCCTGGAGGCGATTGCATGAGCAGCCATTATTATGCCCATACACTCTGCCTGGAAGACGGTGTTGTGGGTCCCTAATGGTGTATATGTAATAAACTCCTCAAAACTTTGACGCACCTATAAACAGTCAGAGGTGTTTATTTTTGGTGTCAATATTTTGTATCTGTGTCAAAGCAGTTTATTAAAAAAATCATGCCGCCAAATTGGACAATCTTTTCGCCGTGGAATTTATTATTGAATCTGGATAATCTTTGTTTTTACTATTTTCTCGCAATCGAAGTGAAAAGTAGAGTGTATAAATCTGGTCTAAAAGCCATATTACCACTCGAACAATTAACAACTCCACCAAAATAACCACCTCCTGGTAATATGGCTTATTTTAGACCCTTGTCATACAATATACTATTACGTCATATCTGGCCATAAAGCAGCAATTACTGCACGCTAAATCCCACTTCCTGAGGCCCTACCACGATAGGTTTTATCATCACGTTTTACGGCGAAAATGTACTGAAACGTAACGTAAACCGTGACATAAAACCTATCGTGCTAAGGCCTCTGACCAGGGAGAGACGTAAAATGTTGTACTTACCACGGGCGGTAATAAAGAGAGTCTCAGATCGCATATCAATCGCCCTTGCTCGGGCGTCAGATACCTGCGATCTGAGACATTCTTTGTTTGGACTCCAAACGGTATGATTGTGAGTTAGGGAATAAAAAACGCCTGATGCTTGAAATTAATTCTGTTTCCTGATTGGTCGATAGCAAATACAAATGTTTTTTTAAAGGATTGTGATTGGTGTATTTAATACGGTGAAGTGTTTTTGATTGGTCAAATTAAAATATTTTTAAATCATAAATATGTAGGTATACATATTTTCCGTAGGGGCTTAAATTTTAGCCCAGCTTGCAAAGCCTAATATGACACACTTTTCGAGCATGAAAATTGAAAACAAAATTGTCTTCATTGGACATGAATGTTTCGCTTTTACTATCGAAATCATCTTTACAATATGTAGGTCAGTTTCGAGTATCCGTTTTCCACATTACGCAAAGGCATGTAAAGGTAGGTAGGGTCATTTCGCCGGTTACGCGACCACCTTCGGTTAGCGACCACTTGAAGAACATGGTTTTTTCAATTGAAGATAACATCAATTCTACAGAGCCTATTGAAACAGTCAGTCGTATGCCTTATTGTTTGTAGTTATGGAATATGAATTTACAAAAAAAACGAGAAAATATGATTTCAGTTCTCCAAGTCAGCTAAGTGGTCGCTAACCAGCACATAAAATTAGGTGGTCGCCAACCGGCGAAATGACCCTAAGTTACCTATATTTAATAATGACTAATACAAATTATATAGTCTTGCTACCGATGCCTTAAATCTTTCCTTAATTCTGTTGCAACAAACAGGTTTCAATTCGTCGTATTTAACATCTCTAGGATATCGCTTTTGTTTTATGTTTCTGTCATTCTAATTTTGAAAGACTAAAGACATGAAAGTGAAATTTTGAAGCTGTCATAGTTTGAAATTACAATCGCGCCCTTGACGTCGTTACCTAGTAGTAAGAAAATATTTCTCTCAGCGCCATCTACCAAATTTTTACGGAACTAACACGTAAGCTATGGCCGCAAACCGAACGCTTGACTAACCTACATTTTCCTGTTTTGCTAACTTACTAGATACGGCTCCCACTCGTATATCCACCAACTCCATGTTATGTAAATTTTATACCTACTAACATAAGTTTTTAAGTTACTTGAACTAACACATTAATGATTTTATTTATTTTTGATATATTAAGTACTAACATAGTCGTTCTAAGGATACTACTAACAAATAATGGATCTCGTTATCTGAGTAATAAATGAATTGAATTGAATTGAATTGAATATACGAACTATAATGACTCTTAACGATTCAGGGTTACGGTTACAATTTCACTAATCATAGCATTAGTCCTTAATCTACCTCTAGACGACTTGCAATAATTGTAATTCTTCAACACTAAGTTAATAGAATGATAAAGTGTATTTTTCTGTCTGTTTGTATGGAAAACAGATTTTTTGCTATTTTGGTTTTATCGTTCTTTTTTATTGAAACATAATAATTATATTGGTATAATTTGACGATTGGAAGTTTGGACGATAAAAATTAGGTGCATATATTATTTGTAAGTATCGCATTATGAAATAATGCCTTTAGGCACACTTTTTATACTTACACTTTCTTTTGAATTGGAACATAAGAATTCTATTGGTATATTCATATGATGATTGAATATTTGTACGGTAAAAAATAGGTGCATATTTATTTGTATCGCCGAAATCTCATACCTATTGCACAGGGCGGTTCCACAACACTTCGGGAACTCAAATACTACGAGCCTTCCGGTTGCATCTTAGATACTGCAACTACGCGTCATTGCTTTAACTAAAAAAGCGGCCAAGTGCGAGTCGGACTCGCGCCCGAAGGGTTCCATACCATTATCTATAAAAACGGCAAAAAAATCACGTTTGTTGTATGGGAGCCCCCCTTAAAAAAATATTTTATTTTGTTTTTAGTATTTGTTGTTATAGCAGCAACAAAAATACATAATCTGTGAAAATTTCAACTTTCTAGCTATCACAGTTCTTGAGATACAGCCTGGTGACAGACGGACGGACGGACGGACAGCGAAGTCTTAGTAATAGGGTCCCGTTTTACTCTTTGAGTACGTAACCCTAAAAACGAATCCGCGTAAATAGCTAACTTAGTATGTAAAGTCGTTTTCTCTGTACAGTATCTCATTACCTAACCGGCAAAATGTTATAAAGAATCGTTACATTATGAACAAAATGTTACACGTAATGTAATAAGTATTGTTGAATCCTAGCATTTATAAATACAGTGAGTAATAAAATAATGTTATTGGGTTTAGATAGGTAAGTAGGTACTTGTGAATGTTGTAGTGATATCAAATTTATTCTTTTTGATTCCATTTGCTATTTGACTTTCAACCTTATTTAAGGGCTCAAAGAACATTTTAGCAGGGTTTTGACAATTGTGTGGATTATAATAGATTTATGTCTTCTCTGTTAAATATGAATTTCGTTTATGTACAGTCACTTACGTGGTGCTCAAAGGTTTAGTCATGAGCACAAATATATATCAATTTAATCTATATTCCTCAAACGCTCATCGTAATAATAATCATCAGCTTCTGCCGTTTAAAATAACTTTTTATTATAGATTGTCTACATTGTGTCCCACTACTGGGCAAATTTCCGCCATGCGTCTCGGTCCTGTTTAATTTATAACTTTAGGTACAACTGTAAAATCTATTTTTATACTAACCTGATTTCTATATTTTACTTCTACACATCTTTTATAATCTAGATCCATAACATAATCAATCAATAACTAAAAATAAATTAAATTCTGTTTTTGTTCACAGGTACATATAAAAGTAAATACTCACAAACCAGCATCAGGTAAGTATATATATATATCTACAAGTACCTACCTAGAACTCGCGTGAAAACATTAAATGGCTTTATTCAAAATCATAGACAATGCATGTACATACCTATACGAAGATGCATTTCTGAAATGGAAGCCAAATATGTGTTTTTTATCAAATATTGTATGTCGTTCACCAAAAAAAAAATACACTAAGAGAAAAACAACACTTAACTTAAACAGTGGTAAACAACAGGCGGCCTTTATCGCTAAAAACCGAATTTTTCCAAACAACCTTTGGGTAGGAGAAACGATGAAATACAATTTAACATTACCTATACAGATAGATACAGAACAAAATCGGAAACAAGAAGTATAAATACATATATAAGCAACTTTCACACTCGCTTTGTTCAGTCTTAAATTAGGTAAAGTGCGAGAATAATTGCAATTTTAGAAATGCAACGTTTTGCCAGTAAAAACCTTAATTACTTTCTAAGTTTCAGAAGAGCATACTTGATATTTAACGTGTTTGTATAAGAGCTAGAAACAACCTGTATATTTGCTTCCAAACTCGACTCTCTGCTCGTAAAAACAAAGTTCATTTTTCATCACGCATCTACTTTTAAAAACTTCTTCCACGATTCATTACCAAGCACCATTCCAGCTGCATTTTAAAGAGCTCAACTTTAGGAGACTAATTAGCTTACAATTCACAATACTACACAGAACAACACAACTTGTTAAAACAAAAAACAGTTCTCGTAAATAGACAAGCGAAGTGAATTTCGCATAAACACAAAGATAATAAATGTTGTTAAGAGCGTTTAACACTTTCACTGCCAGGAACCCGCCTTGCGAGCGCTTAGCCGTAGTCAGTTTCCGCTGCATACGGGAAAACCACGGGATCTCCTACGAGCGTAGCGCGCAGCGATTCTTGGTAGTAAACGTGTTAAGTTATATCGTGCGCGTTTTCATACACGTATAACGCGCCACGCCACGTCTATCAAAGAGGCCTAAGATCGGAGCACACGAACATTTGAAAAACCCTGGCGCTGCGTTGACGGGTGGATATTTTAAGAACGTAGGTAGGTACATATCGAGGTTCCAAAAAAATTGCTAAGTCGACTTCAATTGTGAGTTCTTGCTATCTCATTTAAAGTTGATTGAATAATCGATCGCCCTGCAATAACATGTACCTTGAAATTGTTAATAATAATAATATAAAATAAAGAGTAGTATACTATTTAGAATAAGATTTCTACACCCTAACAGGGTCCATGCTGTACCTATATGTATTTATAAGATCTTGTAAAACCATGTTTGCATGAATAAATGAATAAAATAAGTTTCTGTCAAAAAAATCATTTTTGGTACAAGCTTTTACCGCCGACTGTACTTTTCTGCATACCATCATCAAGTATATATTACTACCATCAGACATTTTAATCAAAATACGTGGAACAGAGAATCCAAAAGCATGTAAAAAAATGCTAAAAAAACATTATTATAGACTCTCATAACACCTGCACTGAGGAATAATACTGGTATGGATGAAATGTGATAGATAGCAAACTAATAAACTAATTGTAAGAAATATCTAATTAATATTTCTTACAAATAAGCGTAATTGAGGCTTCAGTAAGAACTAAAGAGTATATAAATGTAGTAGAATAAGTTTACAATTTTGAATAAATAAAAGTAAAAAAAAAAAAAGTACTCAATGCGACGATTCTAACGAGCCCAAACTTTATGGGGTTGTGTCGTTTTATTGAGGAGTTCCTATGGTTACCTTCCAGGTCCAGCATTAGATCAGCTCCAAGTCATCATAATATTGCATTGTCATGCGATATACATATGCTAGCAAAATTTCAGCTCAATTGAATAACGGGAAGTGACTGAAAAAAGTGCAAGTTAATATAAAGCTTGTAAAAATATGACAATGATGCAAAACTCCCATACAGTGAATTGGGCACATAAAAATCATCATCAACATTTAAGGGCTAAAAAATTTATTCGCAGCACAGGAAAATAAACAAGGGGAATAAAAATGGTCAATACAACAAAACATAAATAAAAGCAAGACATTGAATAACGAATAATAATTAAAGTGCCACGAAATGGACCCGACACAGAATGGTCCCGACCAACTGGCCAGCGCTGGTCTTCCGTCTTTATTACTTTACAATGGTATTTCGGTATTTTCTATAATAACTCGTGTGATCTCACTTTATTTATTTGAACACTTAAGTTTAACAATTAAAATATACACAAAGACTTACAGCTTAAAAAAAAATGAACATATTTACAAATTTCCTATAAAGTAGTCCCCCAGGTCGGCGCTAGGGTGCCCATAAGGCTGGCTACGTTTCCTCGCTGAATGGCGATGCTTATTCTTTGACCGAGGAACAAGCCAGTGGAGTAGGCACCCGTTGTCTCGGTCCTCGGCTAATTTATTTAGGTCCCGGTAAGATAAGGCATAAAAATACTTACCTATATTGTCTAATTAAACATAATTATATACTAAGTGTTTATTAAATATATTAAAACTAAACATACACTGAGTATATTACCGGTTTATTCCTAATTTGTTTATTATAATTAATATGTCAATCTGTAAATACCTATTCCCTTACGTATCCCCAAAAAAACATCGAAATCAGGGCACGTAAGTACAATTTACCTAAATACAAACGCACCAAGACTATCAGATAAGTGCAAAAGTACGTTTCTCACCGCTTTTGTTCTAAGCACCTTCGTAAACACTCCACTAAGTTCGAGCGCGAAAGAGACAGCTGCTGAATAAACATTGTATGTTTGCTATGTGAGTTTTAGCGGTTCACACACTTTCCGCTGGCTTGGTTCCAAATCTTAAGGTATAAAAGGTTCCTTGAAACACGATATAAATTGTCACTCTGCACAGGTTAGGCCATGTTTCCCAGTTTTTGGACTAGCGGGCGGGGTATGCACACTGGTTTCCCCGTCAAAAATCAAAAATAGAAGCATTAATAATCAGTACATATGGCTCATTGTTAAAGTAACAACTAAGTCTAAGCTACAAGAAAATATAAATTAAGTGCAATTAGCTAACTTATTTCATTACAATATCGGCATTCAAAGTATACGTTTAATCGATGCAATACGTTTTCGAACGCGTTTGATTTTAGTTTCAATTTGTATGGCAACGCGAACAGCGCCTCTGGTCGTAACTATTTTAGGGATCCCCTTCATGGGCATATTTTTTTTTGACTAATATAGTTTCGCATAATTGAATTGCCATAATTTAAATTGGCATAATAATACTGTCGCATAAAAATACTTTGGCCTACTACTTTTTTGGCATACTACGCTAATAGCATAATTTCAGTTGACCTAATCTTTATTGGCCGAATACACATTACGCATACTATTGTTTGGGCTAATAATTATTTGGTATATCTCTCATTATCTCATAATCCATAATTTTAGTTTTATAAATGAATAAAACTCAGTTTAGTTATTGTCATATTATTAGTTTTTCCGCTATTTTATAAAAAAAAATAACCTCGAAGACTCCCTTTTCTCTGAGATCAATCAATGAGAGTGATCGTAGCGTAAGTACTAGGGAACAGGGGCTTAGTGGCAAAACCGACTCGGATCGCAGATAGGTTAGAAGACGAAAGACGAGGTTTTTTTTTTTATAAAAGAGCGGAAAAACCTTTTATTAAAACTTACTACTATTGAAAATTAGGCAATTTACTACTAAGAAAACCATAGGCTAAAATCTAAATTTCAGGGATTTTGAACGGGTAGATAGGTATCACTTTATTACTATATGAGCCATTTGTACATAACTTTTTTTTGTTATGCATTTTGATATGATGCCAATTGATTATTATACCTATTTGTGCTTATGCTATTTGACATTAGTCTTCATGAAGATTATGCTTTCAGTATTTATGCTTTTTAATGTTATGCGTATATAATTATGCGTAATGAGAATTATGCACATCACTATTTCGGCGAAAAGCAATTATGCGTAACAATATTAGTACAAATGACTTTATGCCTTCCAATAGAGAACCACTATTTTATTAGGAACTACGAGTATGGCAATACAAATTGAAACTAAACGCAAACGCGTTCGAAAACGTATATAGTCGATAAATTACATATAATAGAGCTACTGAACATCATTCATAAAACCCAGCATAACACCACCAGGGTTCCAACCTAAGTGCCACCAACAGGGTTCCAACCTAATTTTTAACCAACCAACCTCCACCTCAACTCAGCCTTATTTGCGTAAACGTGCATAATAAAATAAAATGCCTAAAGAATATCGCTTGGAAACCGTGTTTCCTGGTAAATATAATGGAATATTTAGCATATTTGGACACCGCGGCAGATGGCTAGAAGCAATTTTTTTTATACATTGCTTTCGCATCGCATTGCAGAACGAACTTTTACTTTTATAATAGTATTAAACTCCAAGATATTTGAACCTACAGCCTCAAGAATGAAAGGCTCTTGCTTATCTTGTGCGCTGTTGAGTCTTATAGCCATAACACATTGCAGAACGAGTAAATAAAGCATATTTCAATATATACATTAAAGGGATCCCATACGCCAATGACCTTCGAATTGAACCCCTTAGTTTTGTAATGTTTTTCGTAGCTTATCATACTAACAACAACAGCTTTAAGCAACATAGTATCCCATATTTACTTCAAACATCACTGTCTTCGAGACATTTGGCATCAAAGTTGAACAATTTTAGACCAAAAAACAGGTTTTCTGGCCATAACTTTTGTGTTAATTAGTTTAAAATCAAAACGCTACACACGTTTATAGAGATATCAGAGACAAACCCAAATATGTAGATTTCGTATATGTTAGATCTTTCACAGCAATCTTATTAACAAAAGAGGTGTTTTTTTGACAATGTTTAAAAAAAACATTAAAAAAATAGCTATTGATTTTTTTCAAAATATGGTAGACCAAAATGGAAATTAAAGATTGATAAATCGATATATGTTTGCCTTATAATTCTACCTGTAGTACAAAACCCGACCCCGGCGAGGTAGCCCCTTAACACATTAGTTCGCTGAGTGTGGAAGCGAGTAAAAATGTTGAAAAACGAAACAGGATGTGAAGTAACGAACGCAAATAGATCTCCAGCAAAGTTAACACAAGGGGGCGCGCGAGCTCTCTCGATTTTTCTCGAACGATCCGTCTCTCTCTTATTAGAAAACTTAGAAAGAGAGGTACGGTGCGAGAAAATCGAGAAAGCTCGAGCGCTGTCTTGTGATAGCCGTGCAGGGTTTTTTTAGAAATATTAATAAATAATAATAAAAAATCGTTTAATTCAGACAACCACGGGTCCATACTCGTAGTAAAAGAACCAGGACACTCAGGTGACTATAGAGTGTACTCTGGTCCAATGTATGACAAGCTGACTGTCCATTCTGTCAGCTATAACGGCCAGGAGGCTGTTGCGGCTGTCCCGCAGGCGCCTGAGCGCGGCTGCGCATCGCGCACGCATGATGGCCGGGAAACGTAAAAATTTGTACTCACGGGCGGTCACAAAGAAAGCCTCAGATCCCATTTTTATCGCCCTTGCCTTCGGCTCAGGCGTGAAATACCAGCGATCGGAGCCATTCTTTGTTTTACCGCCCTAGGTAAGTAATGTACTATAAGTAATATAATATTTGCGTATCAGGAACCCGATGGTGGACGCGTTGCTCGTAGTCGCTTTCCTCATCAAAGCAGGAAACCGATTACTATCTTTGAAACTAAATCTAATCTTTGACACTGAATGTGCTATCGAATATTACAATTCAAATATTAATTGCACGAGCGAGCGAAGCGAACGAAGTTCTCCGTTTCATCTTGGGCGAAAATTGTTGCGTCTGCCTCCTCTGCAGGTCGCATTTCTCAACCAATGCTCGTGTTTTTTTTTCTAAGCAGGCTCAACAATAATATCGATTTTTTTAGCCGACTTAGTAAAAAACAAAAGACTGGATCGCGAGTTCTACAGCACACAGAGCCATTCGTAATATCCAAACCGTATTTTACCATTTGACAGGCAGGAGTGGGAGTAAAATTCAGCTTCTTTACAACGACATAATTTCAATTTTAAAACAATTGAAAGGTCATTCGCGCTCTTTCCTCGACCCTAATGTCTTCGGAACGACCGTCATAAGTCGTAGCACATGATTATGCTTCTACAGAAACTCATTGTCTACGCCGGCTGCTACGCCGTAGTACTTGCTACGAATCTACATCTCACTCATGCTATGACCAATACTGGAGATAAGGTTGAAATTGCAATGGCCTCCGTTGAGGAACTGTGCAATAAATCAAGCGAATAACTCAATTGTTTTATGAACGTTGCAAGTGTTGCACTTTTCTGAGAAATGAGTTGTAACGTTGACTTTATAGTTTGATTCTCAAACGTACATGAGATGTTTATGATCCTTACATATACAGGTCGTGGCACTACGCCGTATGGAGTACACAAACAGCTTAAGAGGGTCTACTCAAGTCGATTCTTCATACAAACGTAGTTTGGTTTTAATTTTAAACGGCATACTGGAATAACATTAAACTTTTTCTACACAATTGAATCTGCCATATCTAGGTCAGAAACTAGATTTTGTTGCTATTAATGATAATTAAAAAAGCAGCCAAGTGTGAGTCGGACTCGCCCATGAAGGGTTCCGTATAATAAATTGCGGTTTACGATATATATTATGTATTATTGGATACCTATAACAAATGCTGTTATTTCAAAATGTGAGATCTTAAAGTAGGTTAGATTTGACTCGGCCAGTTTTCATTACACCAGTCATTTTATAAAGTTATTCAACAGATATATTTTTCTTTTAATTCTGATAAAAACTGGCCAAGTCAAATCTAACTTACTTTAAGATCTCACATTTTTAAATAACAGCAATTGTTATAGGTATCCAATAAAGCAAAGACATAGAGTTTAATACTTATTCATAATGTTATTTTGTTCCTATAAATACATATTTGGATTTTGCATAGAACTTGGCACTCATTTAGATCTCCATTCTTTTTGCGGCGAAGCCCACAGCCAAGCATAATTTTTGTATTGAACTTAGCTCTCCTTTTTTACATTTATGTTTTTGGTGGGATATCATTACTTTTTGTAAAGAAAACTAGGCAGGTATTAAGATTTACTTCTGTTCTGTGTATAATTATGAGGTGCCGCGCGCCGCCGACGACACACCGTTGGCCGGTTGTTTAGCTTATTTTTTGACTTGACTTAATTTTTATATTTCTGTTATATAGCAAATATAATAATACATATATTGGGATAGTTTCAAATATCTGCTTGTAACGGTTCCAACGCTACAATAAAAAAAAATGTATGGGTAACCCCACTATTTTTCCGGACGGGACCGGTCACTTTGGAACTCTTTGGGGGAGGCCTATGTCCAGCAGTGGACGTCTTTCGGCTGATATGATGATGAAGATGATGATTATAAACACTTTCACTGCTAGGAACACACCAAGCGGGCACTCTGTTCGTAGGCGCTTCAAATTTTTCACTTCTCATGCTCGACAATTGTGGCATATTAGACTTAGCACGCTTGCAAAACTAGTAAGTTCATGTTCATGATTTTAAAATATTTTTATTTGACCAATCAAAACACTTCACCGTATTAAATTCACCAATCACAACCCATTAAAAAAAAGAAGCGGGTTGTGTCGGAGATACAACCGTTAATTAAGTTTAAGTGGATACTTCTTTGTTGGCTATGGAACCCTAATATATCTGAATAAATTCACTAAAATCTGTTTATGTACAGATAAATCGGTATATATGGCAACATTGACTGACTTAGCTTATTTGACTCGCGATACATTGAAAATGGCGGTCATTTCAACATTATTTTCATGTCCGCCAGATAAACTAAATAATATTTTGTGATTAACAACTATTAGCAAATAAAGAAGGATTAAAACATGTAACATACAATTATTTGAAATCAGATTAGGCTTCTCCACAAAAAGTTATTCCGGAAGTCACGTGATACATTTTGAACTGTAACCCTATACAAGAACGCGAGCAAAGAAGTATCCACTTCAAAACATTTCTACTTGCTATCGACCAATCAGGAAACATAATTAATTTCAAACATCAGGCGTTTTTTATTCCCACTCACAATGCTTGCATGCCGTTTGGACGCGCCTATAAACGGTCAGATGCGTCAATATTTTGTATCTGTGTCAAAGCAGTTTATTAAAAAAATCATGCCCTCAAATTGGACAATCTTTTCGCCGTGGAATTTATTATTGATTGACTGATTGTGGATGAAATCTTTATTTTTACTATTTTCTCGCATTCGATGTGAAAAGTTGAGTGTATAACTCTGGTCTAAAAGCCATAGTACCACTCGAACAATTTTCCCTCACTTCATTCGGGGAAATAACCATCTCCTGGTAATATGGCTTATTTTAGACCCTTGTCATACAATCTACTATTGTGCTAATAGGTTTCATAATATCCGTTGCTCTACTCCGTTGGCACTGATGACCTCGTGGTCACAGCATTTCGATCGACTCGTATCCGCTAACCACTAGGCTAGCATAGCTTAGCTAGGCGCTTAGCGGTCGGCCTAATAGGTAACACTCCAACACCCTCGGCACTCATGTACTCCTGGTCATAACATATCGATTGGCTCGTACCCGCTTGAAACACTTAGCTAGGGTACTACATAGCGGGCGGCCTAATAGTTAATAACCGGTGTTCTACTCCCTCGGCACTCATGTGCTCCTGGTACCAGCATGTCGATCGACTCGTATCCAACAGAGCGACACTAAGGGGACGAGAGCGACAAATGCGGGGATTTGCGGCGTCCCGGGTGGCATTCGGGCACTTGAACGGATATACGCTTATTTACTGTCTTTAATAAAGTGAGGCGAATAGGTAATTTGGACCAATCCCATTAACCGACTTCAACAAGATACATGTAGATATAGATCGAGTGATATTTATGTACCATGCTATGCTATTTGTATTTCTTTGAAATACTTTGGTACTTTCAAGGTGATCCCATATAAATATGGTTAAAAATCGACGGAACGCCTCATATTTTATAGGTACGCATGGTCGGCCAGCCAAAAAGTCCCAAGGAAGAAGAATACCCGTCCTAACCGTTTTGATCTAGGCGTTGTTTTGTTTAAGCGCATATTATTATTATTCTTTATTTTCAGGCATTGCCCATATCACAACACAATAAAACACAAAGAGTATGTTCAATAACAATAATAAACTTGAAATATAGCATAGCATGTTTGAGCGTGACGTAATGATTCGAGTAAGAACAGTAACGTAAAAATTCGAAAAAGTATTCGAGACCCGCTCGGGGTCATACAACCAGTAAAGTAAGTTAGCACTAAGTTATAAATTATGAATATGACTAACAATAAACTTACTGACGGACACAATCCGGATTAAGTCGACAAGTCTTCATTTGACCTTATTTAGCATACACCAAGAACAAGAAAAGTTAAAATATTATTGAACGAAGGAGCGAACCGAAGTTCTCCGTTTCAGCTAGGGCAAAAAATCGTTCGTATGTCCAGCATTCGTCCGCCATTATTTGCCTCCGTAGTTGTATAAAAAAAAGCGCCTACTAACAGAGCTCCCAGTAGGGTTCCTGGCAGTGAAAGTGTTTTTCCTTACTTATTTACCTTCCATTCCGTTTAACACATCAATCAGTTTTAGCTACAAATCATGCTAAATAAATAGACATACCAATATACATAACCTGTTCCGTCTGTATTTTTTACTTTTGTACACACGACATATAAAGAAAGAAAGAAAGATACATTTATTCACAAAAAAACAAGACACACATATTAAAGAATAAAATAATTTACTTTAAAAATAGAGTTTTAACCGACTTTAAATCACTAGCCAAATTACTTCAAGTTTGCCTATAAAATTTGCGGAGTTCCCTCGATTTCTCCAGAATCCTATCATCAGAACTGGATTTTGGTGACAACGGGACCAATCTGGAAGTATATGCTTTCAAACAAAGAAATATTTTTTCAAATCGGGTCTAAAACTACGGACACACATAAAAAATATATAAAAGAAAAAACAGTCGAATTGAGAACCTCCTCCTTTTTTGAAGTCAGTCTGTCAGAAACAAGAAAAACACATGAAACAAGTGTGTCTCTGTGGCAGTGAACCTACTAAATATATACAGCTGAGAAACATTAGCTCCTTTCTGCAACAGTTAACTAATATAATTATTTCCAGAAGTCATAGATATGTATACAATTTGGCCTCATTTTTGATAACAGTAAGTTGAGTGACGTAAGCTGCCAATTGGTGAATCGATCAGCTCTCGTGGAGCCGCTATAAAGCTCCCAGCCGTTATAATAACCAAGAGGTCAATTTAACTTGATATTTTGCATTGAAATATGATTTCATATAGTGTTGTGTTCCTAATTATGTGAAGAGATAGATCTGCGTTTCGTTTCATGCTGTTGATACAACAAATCCTCAAAATTGTCGTCCATAGGCTACGATATTCGCGTACTTAGCGGGCTTGCTTGCATCCATCATAGTATTCAAATAAATCTGTGTGTTGCCGGCAAAGCAAGCGTGTCAAATGAATGCACCCAAGAGATTGATATCATAAATGGAATGCAGTGTGTCGGACCAGATGAACCCTCTATAATCGTATGCATCAGCACATTTAGATTAATTTAACTTTGTGTTTTCGGGTTGTTGAAATTTGGCAAGTAGGTAGGCTAGTATGTTTCCGTAGTAATTCGTGGTGTGTCCATTAATTATGTGTAAAACGATAAAATAATGAAGAATACAATCAACAAAAATCATGCTAAAACATCGACGTGATTATGAAATATGATAAATATAAACAAACATGTAAATAATATAATAAACATTTGAGTTTAAGCAATGCTAAGCAGATTCACTTTGAGTAAAAAATACGACATAATATAATGTTGTTTCATAAAGTTGTATCGTAGATAAAAATTAATTTGAAACATCTTCGAAGTTAAATTAGTAAGCTACAAAAAACCCTCGTTAAGTGAAGTTGTTCTACTAACACAATAGCCAAGTGCAAGTCTTTCAAAGTCGGTCGTGAAACTTTTAATAACAAAAAACATCGCCATCATGTTTTTGAAGCATGAATCCAATTTGCATTAAGAAACACGCGCTTGTTCTGAAACTGATTTAGACGTTACTTAAAAAAGTGAACTTAACAAAACCTGTTAGCAAGACTTAAACAATTATTCAGAGCGAACAGCTAAATAGGTTTTTCGCTAGGTAATTCCACTAATTAACAACTCAAGACAATCCGTTTGAGTAGCCGAGTGTCCCGGCAGGGTATCGCGATTCAGTACTTCAGTAGGAGAACGGTCGCGGCACGGGGCGCAGGGTCCCGGCGCGCTGCGTGAAAACAACCGACAACAATTTCAAACAAAAACAACTTTATAACAAAAACAAAACAATAACCAAGTGCTAGTGAGTTTAAGTGGTGATCGACATGAAGTTTTATTTATAATTAATGGCCTCTAAAAATAAAGTAATGCGTTTGCCGTCAGTGGTAAGAATTTGCAAAAAACAAAAAAACTGGCATGTTTACAGGTTTTACATTGTTGAGTAGATAATGCCTGGCTTATGTGTGAGCACTGTTCTGCTCGTACACTGAATGATCACAGCTTTCCTGCATTTTGGAACACCCACATAGATTTTTAGGGCCTTTTTTACAACCGAACTCCCATGAATGTTTTCCCTGTAGATAAAGATCGGATATAAATAAATGTTTGTAAATGGTTATTGCCGTGTAAGAATCGCAATTTGTAGAAAAAACGTTCGCATTTGGCGCTCCCGCTTTCTCCCAAAGTTTCGAGGTTATTTTTCTTGCGTAGGGGAAGGCACCATTATTTTGTTATGTGCCTGTAACATAATTCATTTCTTTTACACTCCAACGCCGCTCTTTTCAGAAGCGACAAGGTTCTACAAATATTGATATTATGTAGTTATGTTTACAAAATCGAAGCCTTTCTCCACGGCATTTGAAACAAGAAAGAGTTATTTGGTTATATTTATTTATCGCGTGTTTGTTTGTAATGTTACGGAGCCCAGGCACTAATTTCCAGCTTTCAATCAAATGAGATATGCCTCAATAATCCCACGAAAATATCCTGATTATTTTTTAAGTAATTCTACTACTGTATATTCTAGCTCAAATTTACTCTCAACGCATCAAACTGGAACGGTCGAAAGGAATAAAAACAGTTGTACACTGCCTACTTTCCGTTACACGGTTTGCAGGTTCGATTACCTTTCAGGTAGGAAGCCCTTCAAACGCGACCGGCAACGTTACAGCCGCGCCGGTGTCAATACGTGACGTGGAACAGAATTGTCTGTTTGCATTTGTCGTATTTAGATACGTTACGAATGTTGGGATGCAGTTGGTGCTGAGATTGTTCTTGATTACAAGACATGTGGGCATTTGAACTGTAGGAGATATAAATCTTGCGTACCCCATTCGATGCCACCTGTCTATACATACTCGTATTAACACTGGGTACAATCGCCATCAGAGACAGAAAGGGGCTCACGAATATCTAAACACGATATTGTCATGGCATTTGAAGACCCTAAAATGTATGCGATGGAGTCATCTACGCGAATATAACAAGGCGCGCAAGATTTTTTGGCAGAGCCCTATTCGCAAAGCAACTCGTACATAAGTACCATCGGCCAAAGCCAGAGTCGACCAGATCCAAAACAGAATCGCTTGCAATGCTATATGGCTGGAACCAAAATGCGCCTTTAAGGTGGTCGACTCTGGTTTTGGCCGATAGTACAGTAGTCGCCATCACATGCATCGGGGCAAACAAGCAACTCATAAACATCTTAATACAACTCTATTTTCAAGGCATTAGGGTGCATGTTCAGATATTTTTGAACACTCTGTACTGTACAGATGTATGTGATGGCGACTGTACATATTAGAGCGTATCATATAGTTTTGCGTTCTTAGTTGTGTCAGTTTGTAATCAGGTAATACAGTAATTTTCCAGGTTACTGTACCCGCAAGTAATTGTGTTTTCTGAAATATTAAAAACTTACAAAATTATAAAACAATTGAAATCGAAACATTTTTCGAAAAACCCAACAGCTTTTTGCAAATATTATAGCCTATGTCACTCCCACGATTAAGAGGAATCCAACGACAACTCACATGTCGAAATCCGTCAAACGGTTTAGGCTGCAGGGCGTGTCAAATAATAAGACATACCCACATACATACTCGTACATATATACTTACATACATACATTCATACATACTTACATACATACATACATAGTTACATACATACATACATACGCTCAAAAAACATAACCCTCTCTCCTTCGGCAGACGGGTACGGTTTCAAGTTTAGTGGCTGTAATATGCGGGCGCTCTAAGAGTCAACTATAGGTAGGTATGGTTGAAGTGTTTTAGGGCCATGGCGTAGCCTATCACTGCAATGTTATAGTTCATAAACCTACAATCTCTGGAAGTGACAATGACGATTCAATTTAATTTTGGATTCACCGGTTCCTTTTTGGATGTATATTAACAAGATGACTCATATGTATCGTCGTTGCCCGTTGCAATATTTTGCGACGAATACCGATCGTTATCTTGGGGGATTTATGATTTCCACGATAAAGATATTTTTCAATAATAAATATGAAACATCTGACCAATTTTAACTCCTTGTTAACCCTAATGCCATTATTGCTCGTATGCGTTAAACGCGCGGTGAGTAACGTTAATTTTTGCTTGCGTGGCCTATTTGTAACACCTGCTGCTGTTATTTAGAATATTATGTAAGGAATTACATGGGTGGTAACTTTCTGTAGAAATATATTATCTAAGTACCCACAGTAGCTTGCCATTGCTATTCAATTTCCTTGATTGAGTACTACCTCTATCAGACCTCGATCACCGAACTCCAAACTTCTAATTATTTCTGATGGACACTTTTCCGGATTGAGAGACAAAGATGGAACTATCGATTCATCCCCATTCTAAGAGACAAAGCATGATATGAATGAGCCAAACCGTTCTATACTTACTGTAAACAAATACAAAGTTGACATTAATTAAACAATATTGTATTTTTCCATCTTTTTAACTTTTTATTTTGACACTGTAAACTGAATTAAATTTTCTTTACTTACTCCTTTTGAGAGTGTGTAAATAACCAATTGTTTTTTTTTATACTGTGTCCGTGGGTGATTTTCAATCAACTTCAAAAAAAGTGGAGGTTATAAATGTTCCACTGTATATATTTTTATTTTTTTATGCATTTTCTCCGATTTCTCCGTTAATTGAGGACCGATTTCCAAAATTATTATTTTTATCAGAAGAGTAAACTCCTGAGGTGGTTCCGTTGTCACCAAGTGAGGATCTGATGATGGGATCCTAGGGAAATTGAGGGCAACCCTCAAATTTTATAGGCGTGCGTGTAGTAATTTCGGTATTTTCTATTATAACTCGTGAATTTACCCTCGGAAATCGCAATTTTGGTGAATTGGAACTGATGATGAAGACCAAAGATTTTTACATGATTCCGTTGAAGTAGCAACTAATGAAGTGTCAATTCTGAGATCCTTGAGGAATCGACGGAACTTCTCAATTTTTTTTTCTGTTGTAATATAATCAACACAGTCATTTGCTCTCGGAGAGCACACTTCATGTGGTAAAATGGTAACGAAATGTGGAAATTTTCATGGCTTGGTGAAGCACTAAATTGAAGTCGGCTTAAACTTTGATAATACCATAAATTAATCGTTTGCGAAATAAAACCGTGAGATTGCAAACTTGCCATGGACGGAGTTGACTTCCAAACACATGTCCCCAGGATACCATAAGGATCTATTCCAAAATCAAAATGCTTACGACATGAAACAAAAGCAATATAGAAATAGAAATAGAAAATTTTATTGTATACTAGCTGTTGCCCGCGACTTCATCCGCGTAGAACTTTTTATCGTCTTAGAAAATGATTTCTCTCAATACAAAATTTGAACCCTCTTTTAGGGGATAATTAAAAAAAAAGTTGATGTTCATTTTCTAGTTTGTGAACAAACAGTCTAAAACCAAAGTTAAAAATCTCATACCTTAAAAATGCCTTGAAATACTCAAACTTTGAACCAATTTTAACACTCTTAGGGGATGAATTTGGAAAAACTCTGAAATCAGTTTTGTAGTTATTTAACGTACAGAATAAGACCGAAGTTAAAAATCTCTTACTCACACTTTAAAATTTTATTGCTCGCCATTTAAAATTTGAACCCCCTTTTAAACCCCCTTAGAGGTTGAATTTTTCTAATCGCTGAAAGAACTTTTTTCGTAAACTTTTAAGTCTCTAGCTCAAAAAAAGTGTTGCCCATACAAAGCTTTCTTAACCCCCTTAGGGGTGGAATTTTCTAAAACTCTGAAAGTACTTTATTATTAATTTTAATAAGTAACATTTTGAATAGTTTTAAGTCTAGTAAAAAAAAAAGTTTTTCCCACACAACACTGGCTACCCTTCTTAAGGATCTTAAGGATCCCCTTAGGGATGGAGTTTTCTAAAACGCTGAAAGTTCTTTTTTAGTATTCTAATAAGTAATCTTTTTGCAAAGTTTTAAGTCTAACTCAAAAAAAAAGTGTTGCCCATGCAAAGCTTGCTCTCCTTTTTAACCCTATTAGGGGTGGAATTTTCTAAAACGATTTGTGTTCTTTTTTTGTATTTTAATAAGTAATCTTTCTACAAAGTTTCAAGTCTCTAACTCAAAAACATAAACTTTCCCTGATAAAAACTTTGCACCCCTTTTTATCCCCCTTAGGGATAGATTTTTTCAAAACGCTGAAAGTCTTTTTTTTTTGTATTTTTATAAGTAATCTTTCTACAAAGTTTTAAGTGTCTAGCTCAGAAAAAGTGTTCCCCATACAAACCTTGCACCCTTTTTTAACCCCCTTAGGGAATGATTTTTGTAAAACGCCGAATGTAGTATTTTTCATGTTCTAATAAGTAATTTTTCGTCAAAATTTTAAGTCTCTATTAAAAAAATATATGTTTTTCCCATACAAACTTTGCACCCTATTTTACCCCCTTAGGGGTGAAATTTTCCAAACCGCTGAAAGTACTTTCTTTGTATTTAAATAATCTTTCTACAAAGTTTTAGGACTCTAGCTAAAAAAATAGTTTCCCACATACAAACTTTGCACCCCTATTTTAGCCCCCTATTTTTAGGGGTAGAATTTTCTAAAACGCTGAAAGTACTTAATTTGTATTCTGATGACTAATCTTTCTACAAAGTTTTAAGTCTCTATTTAAAAAAAATATTGTTTCCCCCATACAAAATTTGCACCCCTATTTTACCCCCTTAGGGGTAGATTTTTTTAAAACACTGAATCTAGGTACTTTATTTGTATTCTAATGAATAATTTCTCTACAAAATTTTAAGTCTCTATTTAAAAAAAAGTAGTTTTTCCCATACAAACTTTGCACTCTATTTTACCCCTTTAGGGGTAGAATTTTCTAAAACCCTGAAAGTTCTTTATTTGTATTCTAATGACTGATCTTTCTACAAAGTTTTAAGTCTCTATTTAAAAAAAAAATGTTTCCCTCATACAAACCTTGCACCCCTATTTTACCCCCGTAGGGGTGGAATTTTCCAAAACGCTGAAAGTGTTTCATTTGTATTCTAATAACTAATTTTTCTACAAAGTTTAAGTCTATAGCTCAAAAAAAAAAGGTTCTCCCATACAAACTTTGCACCCCCATTTTACCCCCTTAGGGGTAGAATTTTCAAAAATCCCTTTTTATCCCTAGCCCACGTTATAAAAGCAACATACTGTGCAAAAATCAACTCTCTAAGATTAGTAGTTTCGGCTGTGCGTTGATGAGTGAGTGAGTGAGTGATTGAGTGAATAAGTCAGTCAGGACATAGGCATTTATTATGTATAAATAGATAGAAGATAATGAAACTCCCATTCAAATATCTCAAAAAATTATGAAGCTACATCCGTTTTAATGTCGCTTGTTAGAGTGAGAAAACGATGAGGGACTGTGACGTCAATATACTCGAGCGTCATAGTAAAAAACAATCGTTTCATATGAAGGTGCGTTTTGCGGAAAAGGGACAGAACATACCCCCTCTTAAAACTTTGGACTCTTATAACTTAATCATTACCTATATAACCTATTGCTTTGTTTTTTTCTCCATTTGACTATATTTATTTTAAATTCTTTTTCGAGAAAATACATTATGATTATTTACCATATTTTCGATTCCTGAGCTATAACCACGAACTTCGGAATTCGAAAATATTCGGGTATCTCTATCTCTATCGCACTAACCATACTCGAGTGACAGGGATGCAAATATATGAACATTGAGTATCGGTTTTCGTGGTAGCGCCGCAGGTACTTTGGCTGAATGCGCCGAGCGCGTGCCATTGTCATTCAAAAAAAACAAATTCGTGTTAATTATATTTTTCAAATTTGTTGATTTCATTTATTGAAATTACGACATAAAACGACATTTGCGCATATAAGTTCTCATATCAGAATCGAATATTTTTTTATGGTTTATATTTTAGCATTTGTCTCGTAAAGGTCTATCGTAGACGGGATTTAAATTATTAATAAGTGAAAGGCAAAGCAATTCCGCCATTTTGACGAAAATTTTACGGTTCTTATAGCTGACAGTTGGAGCAGCGTTTGATTTCAATAAAAATAAATGAAAAATTAAATGAAGTCGTATATTTCGGAAAATTTATTAACTGTCGCAGTCGGATAAAAACTATCCTAAGTTGCAGCTAGAATAATAATGTACCTATATAAAATGTTTCATATTTTTCCGTTCATGGGATGCTGAGAACATTCGAACCGCGCAAAGCTTAGTTTCAAACTGGCTGATTCTTTTTTTAATTTAGAGATTTATTATAAGTGGAGAAAACCGTGTAAGTACAAAGGTAGAAGCATGATATTATGGGTTCCAACAGTTTTACCCTTTTCGGGCATACAATTTTGTAAATCTTAACCTAGTTACAATTTGATTTATAAAAATTACTACATTATAATATTACAAATAACTATAATATTCGTTTAGGTTGTAGAAAACCTTATCTATAAGAAAGTTTTGTGAACACCTTTTGAAGTTATTTCCTTCCAGGCTTTTTATTTCTACAGGAAGATTGTTAAAAATGCGTATGGCTGATATGAATGTACTTTTATTGTATTGACAGTAATATCGTATTTGTATTGAGACCGTACGCTAGGTTTGCACGATCTCCACTGAAAGCATTCAGGGTAGTTTTTAACAAGTAGGCATAATTCTAGTATGTAAATACCGGTAAGAGTCAGGAAACGCTTTTCTCGGAAAATGTTTCTGATGATGCCCCCTTTCGCCACGTAACTGAAATACAATTACGTCTCTAACTGCTTTTATCAAAATGTGAATCGTGGTATGAAGTGTTCAACATTTAAACCCTTTGATACACAAAATCAGGCTCACAACAAGTTTTGTAATTATCATTTTGATAAGTTTCATGCGCGTTGAGCGGGGTCTAACTCGGTGGAAGCGACAGTTGGAGAGTAAATTTATATTTTGACATGATTAAATCTGCGCCGCAGTTTATGAAATCATTTTGGCAATTAAGTTAACAATGAATTGGGTTGTGATTTAAGTGAAAACTGGGTTAGCCTAATTGGGTTAGCGTACTTTTAATTCAATATTACAAAATTCCATAACCTCTGATACTGGCGACCAATTCTACATCACTATGTATTAAGTGTGTGTGTTTTTAGGGTTCCGGAGCCAAAATGGCAAAAACGTAACCCTTATAAATAGTTTCGTCATGTCCGTCTGTCCGTATGACACAGGCATTTTAAAAACTATTAGGTGTATTCGAATAAAATTTGGAGGATAGGTGTATTTTGTTAGCCGCTACATAGTTCTGTAATGAAATGAGTGAAAAAAAAATTTTTGGGGTGCTCTCCATACATGTAAGTATCAGAAATACAAAAAAAAAACATTGTAAGTCGACGTGTGGCACAATCATTAGGCCTTTCAAAATAAATATAAATAAATAAATAAATAAATAGCAATTTATTTCAGACATTCATCCATAGGTATTACACATAGGTGGGTATATACATAAAAGCAAAAATGATAACAAAGGAAATTTTGAATTTTAAAATAATAAACATAACTAAAAGAATTAACTAAACTACTAATAACTAGGACCGTGAAGGGCCAACCACCTCTTCATCACGGGTGTGTTCCACCTGTCAGCAAACACGTTCAGGATGCTGTTTGTGGTCGTGCGCAGGCGGGTAAGCACGGAGGCACATCGCTTCCTTATGATAGCGTGGAAGTCGTCGGTGCGCGCCGCGGCGAACATGCCGGACGCGCTGCAGCTCCACGGCAGCCGGAACAGCGCCCTGAACGCGTTGTTGTACTGCACGCGCAGTGCGCTGTACGTGCGCTTAGTAAAATTGACCCATAGGCTGCACGTGTAGAAAGACTGACAGTAGGCTCGAAACAACGTCAACTTAACCTCGTCGCTACAACGTGCAAACCTACGAGCCAACATATTGCACCGCACGGACAGCGCTCTGCGCTCTCTCTCTATGTCCATGCCATCACTCATGTCCTCAGAGACCCAGTGACCCAAATACTTAAAATGTTTTACCTGAGTCAAGGGAGTTCCACACAAAGTCACCGGGGGCACATCCTCGTAAGGTTTCTTACCAACCCTGAAAATTAGGAACTCGCTTTTTCTTGCATTGTATTTGAGTCCGTGGGCCTCCGCATATGACTCACAAACTCGCAGCAAGTCACGCAGCGCACTGAACGAAGGGCACAACAAGACCATGTCGTCCGCATAGTTAATGTTGTTTATAAAAACACCATCAACCGAACAGCCGACCCTGGTAGCAGTTAGTTTTTGGAGCAACCGGTTTACATACAAATTGAAGAGGCGAGGCGAACTCAACCCCCCCTGCCTCACCCCGCACTCCAACCCATATACGTCCAAATGCGCGCCCACCCACCTCACACTGTTTTTCTGTCTTCCGTACCAGTACCTGAGTATTGTCATGATTTCATACGGTACATCGGTCTCATGTTGTAGCTTATTCCACAGAATGTCATAAGCTACAAGGTCAAATGCTTTTGATAGATCCAAGAAACAGGCAAAGACAGGCGTACCTCTAGCTGTGTAGTACTGAACAGTTTGCTTGAGACAGAGAATCGCACTTTCGGTAGACAAGCTAGGCCGGAAGCCAAACTGCGTATCGTGCAACTCAATGTGCTTTTCTAACTGCTTATCAAGCAAACTATCCAGCACCTTAGCAATGACATTAGCAAGCGAGATAGGCCTATAATTGGACATGTCAGAAGCATCTCCGGTCTTATTTTTGGCAATTGGAACAACCACTGTATACATCAAACTATCTGGCAGGTAAGAATGGCTGATACATAAGGTAAAAAACAGTGCTAGGACTCTGGGCAGGTGCTTACCAGCATGCTTCAAATGTTCGATGCTGAGGCCATCAAATCCAGGAGACTTACCCTTTACCATTTTTAAGGTTTCTCAGCATTTATTTTCATTTAGGGATTATAGTAGAAGATAATCGGCCCGAAAGTAAAAAAAAAAATTTTTTGAAGAGGTTTTATTTGTTTTTTACAAAAATTGTGTCCCCTCACACTCTAACTTTTAAACGGTGTGATAAAAAAAAATTAAAAACATCATGGACATAGTGCTTATTAAATTGTTTCAACGAAAATTATTTTGAACAAGATCGGTTCAAAGGTTTTCGAGATATTGCTGAAAAACTGCCTTAAACGTAACGCTCGTAAGTGCTTAGATTTTTGTGACGATACGATCTTTTTAATAGGCACTGAAGGAACCCTTCGTTGTGCGTGGTCCGACACGTAATTGCCGGTTTTTTTTTATATTTTCTAAAACTATATCGCCAAAATGCTATATTTATTGAACCCGCTCACAAAATTTCACGAAAATTGTTTGAAAAATGCGACCTGCAGAGGAGAACAGCCGGACAGACGGACATCCAGACATACGAAAGAAATTTGTCCCAATCTGAACCGGAGAACTTCGTTCGCTTCACTCGCTCGTTCAATTAAACATATCAGCGCCAGTCGCAACACCAGAGCGCTACGGGTGCTTTTCACTTCATAAGGAGTCTAAGCTACTACGGACTTGGGCGTAGCGCAACGATAGTAGCGAAGCGGTGAACGGGTTAATGGGCCTCATAAGAAGGCTCAAAGTCACCCAAAGGGCAATGGAGAAGGCTATGTTGGGAGTTTCTCTGTGTGATCGCATCAGAAATGAGGCTATCCGCAGCAGAACCAAGGTAACTGATATAGTCCTTCGAATCGCTAAACTTAAGTGGCAGTGGGCGGGGCACATTGCACGTAGAACCGATGGCCGTTGGGGTGGAAAGGTTCTCGAGTGGCGACCACGTACCGGAAGGCGAGGCGTGGGTAGACGGAGGTGGACTGATGACCTGGTAAAGGTCGCGGGAGTCCGCTGGATGCGGGTGGCGCAGGACTGGTCATTTTGGTACTCTTTGGGGGGGAGGCCAATGTCCAGCAGTGGACGTCTTTCGGCTGATATGATGAACGGGTTAAGGTAATTCATCGATTCTCTTGAACCACACCCTCGTGCAACACCACATACGTTTATGTCTTCTCGTGCCTTGACTTTGACCTATGCCTATAATATAATAATCGTCTAAAAAAAAAAACACAACACAAATCAAGGTAACCCCTTAGTAAACTCAAGAAGGCTTATGTTATGGGTATTAGACGACGATATATTTAATAGATATAAATACTAAATTATGTAAAAATCATCCATGACTCAGAAAGAAACATTCATGCTCATCGTACAAATATTTGCCCAAACAGGATTCGAACCTAGGACCGTCGGCTTCGTAGACACCACTAGACTAGACCGAACACGTGACGTCAGGACACCGAGATCAACCTTTCACCTCGGTGTCCTGGCAATATCCCGATGTCCCGGGGTTGAGTCCGTTCCCATGGCGTTATCATTCACATCACACTTTCATCGAATCTAGCTTAACCTTTATAATTCCTACAATTTCCGACGTGAAAGCAAAGTTCCTTTTGAGCGAGTCCGCGTGAATACCTCAGTATCTGCGAATACATTACCCAAGTCGTTGATATGCAGATCAGAGCAGTTACAGTTGTATGGGACGTATAATGCGGACTGACTGTACCAAAAGTTAATACATTTAGATACTGGATTTGCAATGATTTGAAGTAGGAATTCCCCCCACATTTATCTGTAAGATTAGCGCAAATGAATAAAGGGACGGCAACGCGATGGTGATAATACTTCTGGAGACGTAAGTTGCTGAACACTTAAGTACCTTGTCGTTTTCACTTGTTTGATAATTTCAAATGGCAGTTTAACATGACGTTTAATGCGACACGGTACAAAAGTTCCTTGTGAGGCTAACCGTACGGTTAAAGGTAAGGCCATAAATATGCCTGTCTGCCAATAGTTTATAATCCCATCTATTAGGAAATCGATTGTGTCGTCGTATAAGATACTCCTCAAAGTTCTGGCAGAGTGCCAGGGGCAAACACGATAATCTAATCTGACACGTAACTGTACTTCACTCTCGACTTATACATCAAAGGGGAAGTATGTGCAACAAACGGTTTGGTGAAATTTATGTCAAATTCAAATAACTATATCAAAACAAGTGAAACCGAAAGATTGTTCAAAAAACCCAACTGCTTTTTTCAAATAGTATAGCCTATATTACTCACACGGTTATGAGACTTATGAGGAATCCAACGACACCTCATATGGACGTAGTCTAGCGAAAATGATCAAACCAACAGGTTGTAAAATTTGAGATTGATTCGATTTTTGTCTAAATCAAAAGTCTGTAGGTAACGTGGCAAGTTAAAATAATGAATAAAGGTTTCACACCCTATTACACGGATTACTTCTGGCGAGACGTCACGAAAAGAGACTTGGCTGATAGATGTCATTTCAATGGTGATGTCTTGTGGGTTGGATCATTTTCCCTAAACTACGTCCTTATGTTAAAATCCATCGAGCCGTTTGGACTGTAGCCTGTGAAAAAGAAATCTTATCCACGTACAGTCAAGGGCACCAATGTATACACCACAAAGTCTCAAAAATATTGTTCACAGACCTTATTTGTGCAACAATAAGGTTGTAGTATACATATTTATGAAACTTTGAGTGAATACATATTGGTGCCCTTGACTGTACATACACACGCTTCTGAGGCAGTCGGATAATAATTGCTCGCTTCTGGTCATAGTTGTGTGTAGTAATGATCACTTTTTAAATTGTAATCGGTTTTCAACCTTGCATGGTACGTGTTTTTTCAGTTATAAGTAAAACGAATTAATTATACTTAGCATATTGTAGATTATTCAAACATTATTGTTGATTACATGTTTAATTGAAAAGAATGACGCCTGTCTGCCACCTGCCACTCCTGTCACTGTCAGTGTCAATGGCGCTAGTGTGCTGTTACATATCACGCAGGAGTGAAATGGCTGCGTTCATAAACCACTGGACAATATTATTATATTTTGTTCTATTTTTAATTTCGTTAATTGTCCCTTCTCGTGTTAAATTAAGTTTTTATCATTATTTTGTTTTTTTCCACCGTGAACTCACTCGACGGTTCTATCGGAAGACCAGCGCTGGCAGCAATGCCAGCATTATGCTGAGATAGAACCGTTTCGTGACAAACGCTGTGTGTTGTTTATCTCGAATAAATGTTTCTTTTCTTTCTTTCATTCTTTCTTTTGCCCGCAACTTCATCTGCATAAACTCCGATACTAAATTATATCCCTATTTTATTCCTACTTCTTCTAGGCGTAAATAGATGCTTCTAAAGCGTTTATTAGATTTTTCCACCCACACCCTTTTCAATTACTAACATTTGTTGTATAAAATATGTATTATTATCCGTCAATACATTTATCTTCGTACGCAGAAGATGAAGGATTGGTCTGGGGCCTAAAGTAAATATAAGAGTTGTTGTGTTAGAAGGGAGTCAAGGCCGTGCTGTGATTGGTTATAATTCGGGACGGTTTATTGGTGCAAATTGCGTGAACTTTATTGGTCTATTGACATTGGCTTCCCTCGTTTATTTGTTTCTGTAGTAAGTTTAGACCAAACGAGAAACAAGTACAAGAATGGTCCTTGGAGCGTTTAGTCTAATGTATGATTCTCACCGACCGACCGGGCTGGGCCGCAGCGCGTCTTTAATATTGCATTTTACAAGTTGCCAAAAGAATTTGAAGCTTTAATACAGACGTTATATTTCATATTTGAATGGATTTGCGGCCGGTCGGCTCCTCGCGGACGTGGTCGGCTGTGCTCGGCTGTTGGCGCATCTGACCGACTCCGTCCGGCTTTTCCCTACTGCACTATTAAAACGCGATCAGAGGGGTAATCACGTAATGTTCCGAACGCGCGTCGGTACAATTTAACTGTAAATTTTTCATATAAAAAGTGACATTTAGACCTACCTGACGCGCGTACAATGCGTTACGTGATCAACCTACGGCTACCGGCCGGGTGCTCGCGCATCCGTTGCGATGCTGCGCCACGCGACCCGGCTCGGCCCGTTCGGTGGGAATCATACATAACTATACTCGACATGTGAGTACCTATTCTCCGGTCTAGATTGTTTTAAGGTATATTGAATACTATGATAATATGAAGGACACTAAATTTAAATTAGGTGGTATTTTTTTTTCTTAGTTGATCTTTTAACTTTGTTATTATACACTTTTATTGTTTAAGTTGATTGAACACTTAATTTTTATTTAATTTTTAAAAGTCCGATTAAACTTAATACCAAATGATTTAACTATCATAAAAAACGAAAATCATTAATTTCGTCACATTGAACGGATACTTTTGCATGGTCTTATCGTCAATTTCCTTCCTTTTCTATTCCGCCACTTTGAAAAACATTCCAAAGATCAAATAAATATGGCCGTGAAAAAACCGAAGAGTTTTCATTCAACAAAACAACTGAGTCTACCCCCCCTCGCAGCCAAAACCCCATTCCCTCGCAATAACAATAGAACCTTATTACAAAGGCACTTGAATTCAAATTCGGTAATTGGCCTAATTGTCTTAAACAACGCACCCACAGGTGATTTCAATTCTGTAGGCGTTCGTTTACAGAAGTTTTCGATTTAAATTCAGAGAAGTAATCGAACCTATTTATCGTCTGCTAGGGCTCGATTCAGGAACTTGCTGTTGACGTAATGCCATTTGATTGGTGTATTTATAGCGATAATATTGAAGCATTATATTATATTAAAATATGCATGCGTATCGCACGTGTTAACATATTCACGGCCACGCAGAAATCGCAAGACTGTATTTTTTTTTCGAAAACTGGAGTGGAAAAAAAATACATAATTATTCGGGATCCCCTTCATTGGCATAAATTTTTTTTGACTAATATAGTTTTGCATAATTGATTTGGCATAATTTATATTGGCATTGTAATATTGTCGCATAATAATACTTTGGCCTACTACTTTTATGGCATACTACGCTAATAGCATAATTTCAGTTGACCTAATCTGTATTGGCCGAATACACATTACGCATACTATTGTTTGGGCTAATAATTATTTGGTATACCTATCTCTCATTATCTCATTAATCTCATTGTCCATTATTTCAGTTTTATAAATGAATTAAACTCAGTTTAGTTATTGTCATATTATTAGTTTTTCCGCTATTTTATAAAAAAAAATAACCTCGAAGACTCCTTTTTCTCTGAGATCAATCAATGCCAAGATAGAGGTGTATCGTAGCGTAAGCACAAGGGAACAGGGGCTTAGTGGCAAAACCGACTCGGATCGCAGATAGGTTAGAAGACGGAAGCGGGAGCCTTGCTCCCGCTTTCGTCTTCGAGGTTATTTTTTTATAAAAGAGCGGAAAAACCTTTTATTAAAACTTACTACTAATGACAATTAGGCAATTTACTACTATGAAAACCATTGGCTAAAATCTACATTTTAGGGATTTTGAACGGGTACGTATCACTTTATTACTATATGAGCCATTTGTACATAACTTTGTTTTGTTATGCATTTTGATATGATGCCAATTGATTATTATGCCTATTTGTGCTTATACTATTTGACATTAGTCTTCATGAAGATTATGCTTTCAGTATTTATGCTTTTTAATGTTATGCGTATATAATTATGCGTGATGAGAATTATGCACATCACTATTTCGGCGAAAAGCAATTATGCGTAACAATAATAGTACAAATGACTTTATGCCTTCCAATAGAGAACCTAATTATTCAACCTGCTTCCAAAATTTCACAAGAATGCGATCTGCAGGGTAGAACAGTCGGACATCCGGACATACGAAAAAAATTTGGCCCGAGCTGGAATGGGGAACTTCTCTACTACACTTGCTCGTTCAAACATTTTGGTTTATTGAAAGATTTTCTATGATATTATACAATACTGATAGATATTGACAACCACTTTAGCCTTGTTGGTAGTTACCCTGCCTGCGAAGCTGGAGGTCCTGGGTTCGAATCCCTGTAAGGGCATTTGTTTGTATGATGAACACGAATTCATTAGTCATGAATGTTTTTTTTATAAAAGTATTTATTTATCTATTATGTATATATGTATATCGTCACCTCGTACCTATAGTACAAGTTTTGCGTAGTTTTGGATTAGGTCGATTTGTGTAAGATTTTCCCCAAATATTTATTTATTATTTCATAGTGTACCATAGACTACAATAATATCCTGTAAAGATACATTAGTATTCATAAAACAATGTTTGGTACCTATTCGATTCTATTGTCTCTCTTGCGATCCCACTTGCGCAATGCGCATTAACATAGCGAAGTGGGTGTGATCAATAGGCATAACACATTCGGTGGATCCCGTGGTGTTCCTCGTATGTAGCGGAAAGCGCCTACGACGTAGGCACACGATAGTCGTGTTCCCGGCACTGAATTTGTTAACTAACAAGATTCCAATCAATAGCAGTAGCGTGTTCCGGAACAGACCTGCTCTGCCAATTTCGTCAATCAACAAATGGTCGAATCATAAAATGGAAAAGGAAAGGTCCTTCGGAACATTTACTTCCCTTCTTCAGTAGAATGTTTACTGTGAAAGCGCTTAGCCTGTTGAGTTTATATGAGAGCACAGAGCAAACAATTTTAAGTATATTGGATAGGTCCCCGAGACGGTAGTTCGTGTTATTTGTAGAAATATACTTATTGAATCGGTTGGCCGGACCGGTGAGTTTTTGATTTACTCTTAATAAAATTGTATATGTAACGACGATTGTGCCCACCTTAACGTCATCAATTCACAAAAATGGTCACCATGTGACAAACTGTATAAATTCCACTCCTCGCCGTCATACGCCTCACCTCACCTATCACGCCTATCGAAACTAGACCTCTAATTACGCTTAGTTACTGCGAATCGCGGCGCCAAGTGAGGTTAAAACAAGTTACAGAATAACGAGGCTTGTCGCGCAAAATGAAATTACTTCTACGTCAAAGCGATATTGATATATTGCTAGTAAAAAAACTTGCTTACCTGACGCCAGATGTACGCTCTCACGTCAATCTTCAGAGTGCACGTCAAACACGACTTGCGGCGCGATAAAGTGATAGCAATATTGGTTCACATACCCAAACCATTTAATCCCGGTTTTATAAAGATGCGTTAGGTTGGAGCAAATGTCAGTTTAATTTAAGTAACTCAGTACATTTTTTGAATAACATACATACAATTAATACAATACAATGATTTTTTTTTTATATAATTTTTAATGCTTGCGATAATATTTCATGCTTATATGGTCGATGCAACACGTCTTAAGTCGAATAATTATTAAGAATAAGCCAGTCTAATCGCAACAAGGTCTAATTTTCCCTCTGGGTTGGAAGGTCAGATGGCAGTTGGTTTCGTTAAACTAGTGCCTATGCCTAATTTTGGGATTAGGTGTCAAAGCGGACCCCGGGCTCATTTAGGGCACAACCGGGAATAACGCTAGGAGGATGATGCTTGGATGAGCGGTGAGACCCCGGTGAGATGAACTGAGATGGATTGTGAATTGCACAGCAGTATTGAAATTGAACACTAATCGGATTTCTTTTCTTATGCGGGGAACGGGAAATATAAAATCCAATGCACTTTGAGGCAAATTGAACCTAAATGATGCATTGATTTCTTGTCTCGTCTGATTAAAAAAGAGAATAAAACGTAAAGGTAACTCGCCAGCCCTGGCAGACGAGACTGTGTCAAACCTGGTCAACTTTGGCACCGTCTGCCAAGTACTTCCGGCTATTTCAGGACTGACAGATTTAGGTTTAGTCTCTCTACGATTAAAGGGCTAAATGATGCCACATGTCTTGTACTGTTTGTCACATGACCTAAAATTTTGACGGGAAGTGAAGGATTTTTCAAACTTTCGGCCAATTTTAGGTGCGATAATCTTCTGATTAATTGCTCAGCACAACTTTCTCAACCTGCTGTCATGCATTTTATCGTGTTGTCATGTGACGTAGGCGTATTGGGAATGTACGGAAGCTTATGGTTGAATATACCATTATCCGATGTCAAGATTTTTAACTTTGACTTTTGCAATTTTTTATAGGAGACATTTTATTAGCTTTTTTACTCTGGATTATACCTTAAGCGATGCTGAAGACACTTTTAGGAAATCGGCCAATAAACCTGTTAACGACGCATTTATAATGTTTAAGACGAGTCCTAAATGAGCACTAAGAGAAGAGAGTCCTAAAACAGCAGGGAACGTCGCCCACAAATGGTTTCGCCGGAAGACCAGCGCTGGCTCATGAGCCAGCATTACGCTGAGGCGAGACCATTTCGTGACAAACTGCTTAGTATATTATAGTTAAGTAATACAGTATTTTAAGTTTCTTGTCACGAATAAATTATTTCATTTTCATTTTAATTTTTCAATATTCCATTCTTAATTAGAACTTATAGATTTTAGTAGCACAGTATGGTTGAGATACCTACCTACTTAAATACAATGTCAAACAATATTTTGAAATTGGCATTCAACTAAAATTTAAGTTAAAAATCGCCTCTTCAAAACAACAAGTAATTATTTGGCAATTGCTTTTAATAAGGGTAGGTTACATAATTATATTAATTATTAACATGCTGAGTCAGGACTATTTCGTGGCGCGTTGATTATATTTTTGTATTTTTATGATTTTTCCTGTGTTTTTGTGCCATGAATAATAGTTTTTTTCTTTCTTTCTTTACCTAAAGTCTGAACGCTTATTTCGTAATAATCATTCGTTATGTCAATTGTGCTTTTTCTTCTAATGTCTCAATTAGGTCCTTGCGCGGGTGATGATCACATCTCAAGATAGCATTAGCGAACGCGCAAGATACATTTTTGAGGTGTAAAGTCGCCTTCAACAAAATCTTTTTTCGTAACGCGAGTGTGATTAATGAAGAAAAAGGAGATAACAAGGCTCGTCTTTCAAGTATACTAAGTACTGGTAGCGTTAAAGCTTCGGAATTAATTAAAAAGCCAGAGATAATATAAATTAACTTTCGCAACAATTTCAGTAATTGAAACCATTTCTGTATGTATGTTTCATACACAATTATGATGGTAATATATTAACGATGTTCAATTTCAATTGAAATAAGTGTATTATTTTATATTGCAATTTACTGCACTGTGACTTCATTTATTTTGTACAGTCACCGGCATCAATATATGATGGATCAAAGGCCGCAAAAATATCTGACACGCTCTAACGGCTCTAGGAATAAAGTTGTCATCAGATATTTTTGCGGCCTTTGTTCCATCATATATTGATGCCGGTGACTATACCAACCTGGGCCATACAGAGTCAAAGATAAGAATAGAATAGAATAATTTTAAGATATAAAAAACGCGTACGTGATTCCGCTCTTCCTCGTCCACGACGCGTCCCTGCCCCGTGTCTCTCCAATTTGCCTCACACCTAATACCTAACCGGTGAATTTATAATACTTGTTCCAATTCATCTAAACTAAATGTTAATGATATGACGGCCACAACATTGATTCTCCTAATAGGTACATAAACGTACAAACAAGTGTGTTAGAGGACTACGGACGGTTTTCGCTACATAGTGGAAACTAAGCTGCTACCGACTATGGCGTAGCGCTACAAGTGTAGCTGAGCAGCCAAAGTGACTGAGCAATAGATTTTGATTCTGACATGTTAAGATTGGCTCACGTAGAAGTGTTCGCGTGCAACACATCGCATACCAATGTGATATCCGTATGTCAGACCAAATTCCTCTTCTGATGGTTGATTGCGTAACGTTTTCTACGTTAGGTATATCTAAATGTCACATTTTGTATGGGAAAATGATAATGGTGTTTTCCTAACGCTTGATCCAAAAGTGGCGCAGTTCCCTTCTGTTACCTATTTATAATAATATTGCTCCGTGGCATAACAACTTTAGAATAAAAGATTGTGATATCACACCAATCTGTATTATTCACTAACATTAACTTAAATTTAAAAAAATACGATGGATTATATTTTAAATATATATATACGTCCTAAGCTTGGTTTAGATTGATTCAAGATTAGATTCGAACATTCACCAGCCGGCTCGGCCTAATCTCGGAATGAGAACAGCCTTCGCTACAACCCAATGCAAAAGGACTTATGTGATCTAAACTTTAATAGACTTAGGCTGTTTTACACCGGGATGGTGTCCCAGCATCGATCCTGGGTAAAAATAGATGGGTGGCACGTATGAACCATACAAATGGGTAGACAAACGAAGAATTACTGAATTCAGGGGTAGGAGGAGACTTGATAATTTATTTCGTAGATACATTTCATTATCTTGGGCAGTAGGGAGCTGGTTTTTACAAGCTTTTTTTACTTTAGATTACAGTTGCCTTGTTAGTAGGGCAAACCTTGACTAATCTGGGATATGAAGTTATTCGGTGATAGCTACTTTAAGGTCTAATAATAATAAGACTTGTAATAATTTGCAGTAGGTGGCGGCACTGTCATTCAACTTACTTACGTGCAGCAAGTATCCGAACGCATCCGTCAAAATTAAGAAAAAATAAACTTAAAAAAAACTCAAAACACCAAACTATCACCGATTAGCCAAGGTTTGCCCCTATGTGTCAAAGCTGTCAAATCAGTCCAATCGAATTGTAATTGTGTACTACTTAATTGAAATCAGGCGACAAAGCAATATTACGATACCTACCTATACAATTGAGCTAGATTTATGATAGAGACGGAATATGGCCATAGGAACTCCTAGATTATAAATGATAAATACGTTGTTTTAGGGCTCATTAGAATCGCTTTTACAGGACAAAAAAAGTAGCTTCAGTTGGCAATGAAAGATTTAAGCTTGCCTAGAATATAGGTACCATCATATTTTGCCGAAACTATGTCAACTAAAAAACTAGCTTAGACGTGATTTACCTCACAGCCTCTTTTATCTTTCTCATCCAATACCCGAAAGTATTAAGATTCTAGAACTTTCGCACATTCTCATACCCAATCCATTGAGTGACAGATTTATGAAATACATTGAAAGATACAATGTTTTTCTTTCATCGTCTGCCTGATAAATGTTTTACGTGAAATTTTTCTTGTTAAATTGCCAATAAATATTTTGGCTAACGATATGTATTATTTATCCATACCAGTAAAATTCGTCATGAGCTAGCTAAAGATAGAGACGTTTAAATGTTTTTTGACAACCGGTTCAGCCTAGTGAGGAGTGACCCAGCCTACGGAGTTGACGGTCCTAGGTTTGAATACCGGGAAGGGCAAATATTTGTGTGATGATCATAAATATTTGTTTCTGAGCCTAACATCCAAGACCCAGAAATAAACTAACCAACAACTATTCAAGGTGATCAATTTCGATACTAACTAATCAATTAATTAATATTAGGGAACAATCTTACACAAATCAAACTAGCCTTAAGCTCAATAAGATTTGAGTTCATTATTAAGTTAGTATCGAAATTGATTGCCTTGAAAAGTTGTTGGTTCAACGAGGTCCTACATGAATATTTATTCCATTTATATTTGGTTTATCATGTTGTTGTAAAATAATCCAAACCAAATTCCATGATCGGAGTAGGGTCGTTTCGCCGGTAACGCGACCACCTTCGGTTGGCGACCACTTGACGGACTAGGCTGCTTCAATTAAAGATATTAACATTTCTACAAATCCAACAGAAAACTAATTAGTTATTAACTATTCTTGAATAGTGTCAGAATAAGAATAAATACACTTTAAAACCCAAAACTTAATCCAAAGCAAGAAAAAATAACCTCAATTCACACATTTCACACATTGCTTCCGAAAAGTGTTGACGTGCAGTGAATCTGTAAAAAAAATAACGCGACAGTTGGCGCCAAAACTTTAGTTACGTCACTTAATTTTATTATTATGCTGAAATTAGTTACTTGATTGCTTAAATGATTTAGCTATTGTAATAATTTCGTTGAAATTCGGCATATTATAAAAATAGATTTAAATAAAATGGGGTGGTCGCGTACCCAAAAAAATTATTACCAAAGAAGTCGGATAGCGACCACATCGTTTTTCTTTTTCTTTCCTTATGGATTCTTGCGGCACCCGCGATATTTAGCTTGGCAAGCCAATTGTGTCGGTAGGTATTTAAGCCGCGCCAATCCATGTCTTTAGTAGGTATATGTAATATAATAATAATATATAATTATAAAATGAATAATTCATATGATTATATGATATGGTTATATTACAAATGCGAAAGTGTGTCTGTCTGTCTGTTACCTCTTCACGCTTAAACCGATGGACCGATTTTGATGAAATTTAGTATGGAGATAGTTTGAGTCCCGGGAAAAGACGTAGGATAGTTTTTATCCCCGAAATAATCCCCTAAGAGGCTGAAATAGGGGTTGAAATTTTGTATGGAGCTACGATATAAACGAGACACACGGACGGAGTCGTGGGCAGAAGCTAGTGTAGGTAAGTAGAATTTAATCTAAAAGTTACATAAAAGCTTGTAAAATGGTGGCATTTAGATACCTACTATGAACGACATGTGTGACTGTAATAGCAATATATATAATAGCACTATGGTGTGAGCGAGATGGCGCGCCGTTTTCGTTTCTGTTTTGCATTGACAAGCAATGTAAAGTAGATTTAGAAGAGTAACAATTTGGTTTGTTGTGTTGTTTGTTTGTGTTGTATAAGGGCAGTCAGGTCAAGGTCAACTTTGAGAAAGAGGTCAATCGTCGATTCCGACTCGGCTGGGCAGCGTTCGGGAAGCTACGCTATGGCACATCTTTTCGTCTAATATTCCGCAGTGTCTGAAGACGAGAGTCTTTGACCAGTGCGTGTTGCCAGTGATCACGTGTGGCACCGAAACGTGGTCGCTTCAGAAATCATAAGAAGGCTCAAAGTCACCCAAAGGGCAATGGAGAGAGGGCTATGCTAGGCGTTTCTCTGCGTGATTGCATCAGAAATGAGGCTATCCGCAGCATAACCAAGGTAATCGATATAGCCCTAAGCCGCTAAAGTTAAGTGGCAGTGGGCGGGGCACATTGCACGTAGAACCGATGGCCGTTGAGGCGGAAAGGTTCTCGAGTGGCGACCACGTACCGGAAGGCGCGGCGTGGGTAGGCCCCCCACAAGTTGACTGATGGCCTGGTAACGATCGCAGGAATCCGATGGATGCGGGTGGCGCAGAACCGGTCATTATGGCACTCTTTGGGGGAGGCCTATGTCCAGCAATGGACGTCTTTCGACTGATATGATGATGATGATGATGCATCGTTTTATTAACTATTTAAACACTATTTGCAAGAGTGGTCGCCAACTAGCTAACAGGTGGTCGCAAACCGACTAAAGCGGTCGCTATCCAGCGAATTCGCTATTTTGAAACCTTTTCCATATTTTTTCCTAATCTATGGATGAAAGTGCTATATTTTATTGTAGGTTTCAAAACTTGACTATACTCAGAACCTATACGAATACCATCTATTATGTGTGTACATTGAATAGGTATACATTTACTAATCTAAAGTGAGCAACTCGGCTAAGTGGTCGCTAACCGGCGAAACGACCCTATACTTGGTAGTGATACTTCTTGTGAAGTTGGTAGTGACACAGTTTTGAGTTCAAATCCCGGTTATTTTTGTATTAACTCATCAATATAGAAAGGCTTTAAACACTTATTTTAAAATAAAACAAGACCACCAGATTATAATGTCACAGTTATTGGTTTAACATTAACTCCACTTGTATTACTCGCAACAGCATTTCCTGGACCCAATTCAATATTCAGACACTTAGCTGTGATAATAACCGTACTACACCCTACTATTACCCACACAGCTCGTCTTCAAGGCTCTTCTATTTTATTGCATGCAACGCCGCTTATATTAGGGATATATGTAAGTAAATTAGCACTCACCTACATAACAGCAATGTCCATGAATGTATTCATACGAATCCGTTTCGTAACACGAATGCAACTTCGGTAAACAACAGCTGAACGAATATTGCTTGAAGAAACTCAACCATTTTTAGAGATGTGGGCCACTGTGGAAAGTCATCACTCGTTGCTTGAATCAGCACCAAACTGTGATATATTAGCTAGCCGATGGATAGATGTATAAGATGTGTGTGATGAATGTTTTAACGGCCTCCGTAGCCCAGTGGGTAGTGACTCTGCCTACGAAGCTGGAGGTCCCGGGTTCGAATCCCGGTCAGGGCATTTATTTGTGAGTTTATCACGAATATTTGTTCCTGAGTTATGGATGTTATATATGTATATAAGTATGTATATGTATTTATCTATTATATATATCATCGCCTAGTACCCAGAACAGAAGCCTTACTGAGCTTACCGTGGGCCTAGGTTGATTTGTGTAAGATTGTCCCGTAATATTTATTTATTTATATTTAATATTAATGTTTGACGTTCTGCGAGAAGATGGATGCACGAAAATTCTGTGTAATTATTATTATTTATTATGTGTATTATTTTTCTTTCAGAGTAGTATCAACTACTGTAATACTGTGAAATTGTATGGAATAAACAAATAATAAATAAATAAATCTCGCTCATATTTGGAGCAGCCCAACTTGAGAAATACCTCCAACTTACAGAAAACTGCATCCATAATAACACTTACTTGCTCTGTTCAAATTCAAAATAGTCAATTTATTTGCTAAGAATACAGGTCACACTGGATCACATACATCGGAGCAAACAAGCAACTCACAAACATCTGAACAAAACTCTATTTTCAAGGCATTATTAGGGTGCATGTTCAAATAAGTGACCTGATATCCTTAGGTAAATGATTGAACATTTCAATGCACATATTTGAAATATTGCGACTATGAATGGCTTCGCTGCTTAGTGGTCTGTACAGGAGGTTTTTTTCCTTTGATCTGTCTTAGTGTAGTCTCTTCGGTTGGTATGCGGTGTTGTGCTCCTAGTGGTGAGTAAGGTTGCCAGAAGTCCCAAGAATGCGTTGTGTTGAAATAAAAGGTTGGCAACGAGAAGAAGATGAAAGTCACATGTGTCCATAAGGTACGGTGTCTGCTTACTATTAAGCAGATCGTACGTTTGTTTGCCGTCGTGGTATAGTAATAAGTTTGTGTCAAAAATTAAATTTTTGGTACAAGCTTTTATTGCCGACTGTACTTTTCTGTATACCATCATCAACTACTCGTTGAGACAATTCTAACGAGCCCAAACTCAACGGGGTTACGTCGGTTAAGTACTGAATTCCCATGGTCACCTTCTGTCTCCATCATCAGATCGGTTTGATGGTATCATAATATTGAATGGCCATCCAAACTATACTAATACCCAAAATTTCAGCTCAATCGAATAACGGCAAATGACTGAAAAATGGAGTGCAAATTTTGACGGACAACATACATACTTACGTATACTTATATATTTACATACATACGAACAGGTCAAGTTAATATAAAGCTTGTAAAAAAAGTATTATTTTTGAAATATCGATAAATATTAGGGGAACTTTACACAAGTCGAACAAGCCCATAGTAAGGCTCAATAATAAACGAGTAGTTACATAGAAAACATCCAAGACGTCAGAAACAAATATTTATGCTCATCACACAAATATTTTCTCTTACCGGAATTCGAACCCAGGACCTTTAGCTTAATAGGCAGTTACTAAGCTAACCGGTCGTCAAACCGTTAGTCCATACAGTTTTGTTTAGTTTAGTTTGGTCAAATCCGGCCATAATAGTTGAACAAGTTAAAAGCCAAGGGTTCAAACGACGACGTTTGCCAGATAGTTTTTCCGGATAACCGCCCAAGTTTGAGGTGCATACGGCAGCAGTGGCTAGTTTTTTCAACTGTATTATAAAGTTCCACGGGTTGTGATCCGAAGAACTGTTCGACATGATGCCTACGGCTGCTTTTCACCACCGCACCGCTCGCCGTCGGCAGGGCATACATCCTCACACCCTGGAACCTAAATGGTCGCGTACCGTACGGTTTCAGAGAAATTTCCTCCCTCGGACGCTCAGGTTGTGGAATGAGCTCCCTGCCGAGGTTTTCCCAAGGGACTACCGTATGGGGTTCTTCAAAAAATGAGTGTATAAATTCTTAAAGGGTCGGCAACGCACATGTAACACCCCTGGAGTTGCAAGCGTCCATAGGCTACGGTAACCATTTACCATCAGGTGGGCCGTAAGCTTGTTAGCCACCGACGTGGTATAAAAAAATAAAAAAGTTCACATTAACAGAATAGAGAGGACCCAAAAACAATAGGCAAAACTCTTCGTAGGTGGTGACACTCAGCGTTGACATTGTATCTCGTTCCCACTTGCGGTATTGTCTATGCAAGCATCCTTGTCACTCGTTTGACAATCAATTGTGCATATGTGTGTGAATCCCTATACTCCTATACTGGTTTACTATTAGAGGTAGTGCTGCCTCTGGCGGCAGAACATTGCAGTAATGTTCCCTATTGCTAAAGCATTTGTCGTACCTACCGATATAAACCACCAACCCATGTAAAATCGTATCTAGACAACAGTCAACATTTTAAACTACAAAAATTAAGTAATAGAAAAACGCTGCTTATTTAGTATGTATTTCTTGTATACTCGTAAAATCATGAACAATCTAATTTATTCGCCTCAAATTGTTGATAAGTTCTCTTTAAGCGTCCCGACTGAAATACCTCGCATGCCCCGTGCCTTATTTCACGTTCCTTTTTTTAAGACCAACTTTGGTAAGGACTCGCCTGTACATACCTCGCCTGTCGCGTGCTTACAATGATCTCGTTATAGACGTTACGTTTTTTTGTGATTTTCATAATAGCTTCAAATGCAAAATCAGGGATTTGTTGTTGAACCTTGAACCATAGTCTGACTGATGTGATTCAGTTTTTATTTTTATTTTTAAGCTTAGATAATTAGTGCATTAATGCTACAAATTTAACGTAACGCATGCTGTGGTTGCCTTTTATTAGGTAAGGGTTACAATTAGACATTACATAAGTGCTTGTTCTTTTTCATAAAATGTTACATTGTGAACTCATTTGGCAATCTTTAAACAAAAAAATAATTAAAAAAATTAAAATTTTGGTCAAGCTGATTATTGCGGCAGATTTCGATCTTATAGCAATTACCGTATAGTTCAATTTGGTGTAATTTAGGCAGTTGTTTCCGTAAAATGGTAGCTTTGGATAAGTTTTCGACATAATGATACAAAAAAGAGTTTTTATAGTTTGAAATATTACACTGATGTTTTGTACAAGCGATAACCTGGAACTACAAGTCGGTAAAAGTGCAACTTATTTGTATTTAAGCGGCCTTTAGACCTGATTAAATGCAGTGCACTAACTGCACTCACACTCATTGGTTAGAGCGAGATGGTTTATCTACCCTCCCCTAGTACTAACTAGTACTAACCAAGCCAATAGCCAATTTGTCACGTAGATAGGGAACCCTAACTTGGGGTACCTATCTAGGAGCAAAATTAGAAAGAATTAAGATGATTATGAATTTATTATTTGAAAGTGAAGTTGAGTTGAGATACTATGGGGTGGTTCGTTCGCCTAGGTCGGGCTATGGCTCAGATGCCAGGTCTGTCTGAGGGGTGGTCGGTCCTTCCGGTTACCCTCACTCCCCTCGCGGTACGCAGCTGGACAACAGGAGACGATGGTGGTCCGAGGTGGTGGGTGGACGCGCTGGTAGCGGTAGTAAGTGCCGGGAGAGCGTCACACGCCAGGGGCCTCCAACTTGTGTACTCCCCTAGTGCACTGCATTTATCCAGGTCTAAAAGCCGCTTTAGACTTACATAATAAAAAGATCAATCTCAATTCAATACATTTCTCGAATAGACCCCAAGTGTTCCACTACAACACAAAAGCCTTACAGGATTACACGCCGAATCAACACCATAGGCACAGTGCCTACATAATCTCGTTTATTACTTGCTCCATTCCGCTTGCCACCACCTAATCCAATATGTATGAACCTGGATATTGATCTTGAGACGCAAATGCTTGATTTATGGAACTGACACAGTTGAGTGGCATTGTTATTGACTTCCAGGGTTCTATTTGACTCAATGTATAGAATTTAAAACAGTATTGTATTCATTGTTCCGATATGTTAGGTATGGCGCGATTTCAATATATTACCTCAAAAGTTAATTTATTTGCATTGAGAGACGCGTTTTCAGGTATTGGTTGTAATGTCATAAACAAAAGTGTCAAATATTTTTGGGTAACTGCCACATATGTAAGATCTCCTAAGTCAACGAAAGTTGACCTTCAAGACTATATTTGTACTTTGATAAGGAACAGTTCAAATAAGTGTTTTCTGTGCTTTCTTTAAGAGACAGAAGAATTATTTTATTCAACTAATTAAGCGAAGAAAATTGTTTTGGAGAACGCCCAAATTTTGACATAATATTTAGTAGGCATACCTACAGTGTTTTAAATAACTCTCTCAAGTCTGTATTGGTTAAAATTAATTTTATTATGTAGGTATGTACAATTGTAATACTTAGGTACACCTACCTACACACATTAAGCATTGATACTAAAGTACCTACAGAAGTTCCATTCCCTTAGTGTAGACGTCAGCGGTCACGTTTACTCTTCTTCTTCTTTAAAAAGAATGGCTTCCATCTAAGTTAAGATAATTTCGCCAATGTCAAGTTTGTTTATAAAGCGACGTTGTTCGGTAGTTTGGTCAGTCGTCAATAATGCAATACGCGTCAGAAGCTCACCTTAAGGCTCCGCACGTTCATGGTCTTCTCTCCCTCTTACTGAGCATACGCGTGAGCGAGATGGAAGTGCGTGTTCGAAAGCGCGGATATCATTTTTTTTCGGAATATTTCAGAAAACGAGAAAATATTTAAGTAAGTAAGAAAATAAAGTTATCGTTCATTACTTTATGAAGAAGATTATAAACATTCATCTTTTTCTTATAAAAAATGGAGCAGTAAAATGGTTACAAGTGAAATAATAGGGTTCACTGTAGATTTTTTTTCTCTACTTTCTTTTGTTAAAATGAATTTCTACGAAAACTATGTTACTTCTCATATCTAGCAGATTATGATATATTTTTTCAGATGTTAAATTGCTACGTCATAATGTATAAAATTGTTACTAAACAACTATTTTCACGAAAATTTTAAAGGTCGAGCCTTAAGAAGCAAGGCGTCCACCGCTCACCGCATCCCCGACGAAAGAGCCACTTTTACTCTATAAGCAAAACGAGATTTAGATGACATTTAAGACAGGGTTGTCAACAGATCAAATAAACATCCAATCTTCTTCTTCCTGCCCTTGTCCCAGTTCAGCTGGGGTCGGGCCTCCTTGTGCAGCGGCGCCAGGAAATTCTATCCTGGGTTGTCAGAGGTGAAAGGTTCTGTGCTTTTAGGTCCCTCTCGATGTTTGACCACCACGTAGCTGGTGGTCTGCCTCTCCCTCTGGGTTGGGTGTTGATATTAAGCACTGTCTTTACGGAGTAGTCATCTTCTCGGCGCATTACATGACCATACCAACGGAGCCTACATTCTTTGAGCTTTGCTGGTATTGGAGTTACTTTGAACGATCCCCTGATATACTCGTTGCGAACCTTGTCTAGTCGCGTTACGCCACCCGCCCATCTCAGCATTTTCATCTCTGTTGTGTGCAGTTTTTGTTCGTGCTTCTTTAGGGCAGTCCAGCATTCCGCACCATATAACATCACCAAATAAACATCCAATAAAAATATTTTCGTCCTTTTGTAATTAAAATACGACGGATAATGTCTGTATAATCTGTAATCATGTGCTTATCCAATAATAAATTATTCTTATTCTTATTCTTATTATTCTTAAAAGTAAATACCTACTATGTAGGCTACCGACCCATCTCACTTCTGAGCCATGTCTATAAGCTGTTTTCAAGAGTCATCACAAATCGTCTCGTACGCAGGCTATTATAGATGACTTCCAGCCTCCCGAACAAGCCGGTTTCCGAAGAGGCTTTAGAACCGTAGACCACATCCACACGCCTTGCCAGGTTATACAGAAGACAGAGGAGTATAACCTGCCTCTCTGCTTAGCGTTCGTGGACTACGAGAAAGCCTTCAATTCCGTCGAAACCTGGGCTGTATTACAGTTTCTCCAGCGGTGCCAAGTTGACTACCGCTATATCGAAGTACTGAAGTGTTTGTACGAGAACGCCACTATGTCAGTCCGACTCCAGGACCGGAACTCGAAACCTATTCCGCTGCAGCGGGGAGTCAGGCAAGGAGATGTCATTTCTCCAAAACTGTTCACCGCTGCATTGGAGGATGTTTTCAAGACTCTGGACTGGAGAAGGCTAGGCATCAACATCAACGGCGAGTACATCACACATTTTTGGTTTGCGGACGACATAGTAGTCATGGCGGAGACCATGGAGGACTTAAGTACGACGCTCGATGACCTCAGTAAAGCTTCCGAGCAAGTTGGTCTAAGAATGAACATGGATAAGACGAAGATCTTGACAAATGCCCTTCTAGTACCAACTCCCATTACAATCGGACACTTTACGCTCGAAGTTGTAGACGATTATGTATTCCTAGGACAGACTGTCGAGTTAGGTAGGTCCAACTTCGAGAAAGAGGTCAATCGTCGAATCCGACTCGGCTGGGCAGCGTTCGGGAAGCTACGGCACATCTTTTCGTCCAATATTCCGCAGTGTCTCAAGACGAGAGTCTTTGACCAGTGTGTGTTGCCAGTGATGACATATGGCACTGAAACGTGGTCGCTTACAATGGGCCTCATAAGAAGGCTCAAAGTCACCCAAAGGGCAATGGAGAGGGCTATATTGGGAGTTTCTCTACGTGATCGCATCAGAAATGAGGCTACCCGCAGCAGAACCAAGGTAACCGATATAGCTCTCCTAATCGCTTAACTTTAGTGGCAGTGGGCGGGGCACATTGCACGTAGAACCGATGGCAGTTGGGGCGGAAAGGTTCTCGAGTGGCGACCACGTACTGGAAGGCGAGGCGTGGGTAGGGCCCCCCACACGGTGGACTGATGACCTGGTAAGGGACGCGGGAGTCCGCTGGATGCGGGTGGCGCAGGACTGGTCATTTTTGGCACTATTTGGGGGAGGCCTATGTCCAGCAGTGGACGTCTTTCGGCTGATATTATGATGATGATGATGATGATGAGGTATATAGATTTAAGCAATACACTAGCACCGAAATATTTTAAAATATTTAAATTAGTATACATTTCTTAAATTAGTAAACAATATTCTCTGCAGCGTTTTGGATAAAATCTTTCAAGATGATACGGTGCGATACAGTCCCCAAGTACCATCGTCTACAAACCCATGTATCCTTAAGATATAATCTTTTAAGATGAAATTACCTAAAATCCAGGCTTCAAGGCTACTGACACTGACGTGACTTTACCATGTTTCCAAGAATACCTATTGCCAGCGCAGCGCTTCTTTTCAAGGAAATGTATAAGAAAAAAGTTATTTCGTCACTTAAATAGGCGCACTGCGCACGACAAATTGATCTTAAGCAATACTTACCTACTTCACTATGGGTCTGAGGGGTAATTACGTTACTTTTTGACCAAGCAATAGGACAAATCAACTGTCATTTTCCCTTAAAAAAATGCCAATTAGATCTACCTTAACGTACGTACGTTACTTTACGCAATAGACCTGCTGGAGTGTGATTAACTGATTATTTTCCCGCTATCAAGATTTAAAGGATTGCCCCATTACTGCTAGTTTCTCGTCAAGGGTCACAGTACTCACAGTCGTGCGTAAAGGATGACTCACGCTAGAACGGGCCGTGTCCGGCCCGGGGCGTTTACTAAGAAAGACGACGGCGTTTTTGCGCGGCCAAGGCATACCCAAGCCCGGCTGAGCTACGGCCGGGCCGTGCCGACACGGAGCCGCTTTCGAGCCTCAGTGTACTCGTATGTGCGTACATTGTACATTATGCAATTATATTACGCAATATAAATATATAGTTTAGCCAAAGAAGTAGCTAGAAAGTTTGAGTGTAACCTTCCGTACAGGATCGCCTTTTGGGTCAAAGGTTCCAAAGGCTTATGTGCTTGTAAGTTGTGTTTTAATTATATGGATTCAAATAAGACGAGCTAGTTTTAATACAAATTACGCTTAATTTTTGCTATGTGCACAGGAAAATGAAAACCTAAATCTCCATATGGCCCTCAAAACAATGTTTTATTTAAAAAATACTTTTTAATGCATCATCATCATCATCCAAGCGTTATTCCCGGTTGTGCCCTAAAGGAGTTCGGGGTCCGCTTTGACACCTAATCCCAAGATTTGGCATAGGCACTAGTGTTTTACGAAAGCGACTGCCATCCGACCTTCCAACCCAGAGGTAAAACTAGATCACTACTTTTTAATGCATATATGTATTATTTTCTAAACACAAATGAACCTCAAAGCCTCAAAGATTAAATACGTATGAAGCATTTCAACAATAAATCCCACTCAAATCTCGATTTCGTTATGAAAACAACCCGCCGAAATAATTATGAAGGCAAACAAAATCCGAGTCCTCATCATAGGTACATATCAGGTGAACAGACATAACCCTATGTAACTCGCATGTCACACAAATGTGCATTCAAAATGAGACTTTACCCGGTACTGTTAAAGCTCAAATTGCAATCATCTGAAACGGCTTTAGGATTACTTGTTAGGGTTGTCTCAATATGTGACATTGGGCACGTGCTGCCACCGCCATACTAATTAGGGTTGGCACCTTTGGAATTACGTGTAATTTTCTAACTTGGCGGTTGAATTGAATAAGGCAATGATCAAAGGCCGGGTTAAAAATATTTTTTTATAATATTCAAAGCGTGTTATACAATCACCTGCCATTATTGGTTCTAATATAAAAAAAGACCTTTGAAACAGATATTATTTTAATTCTCAAATTTCTTTTGAAATGCAGACTTGACAGAACCAGCAGGTAATATAGGCAAAATTGTAGTAGAAACTAACTTTGATAACATTTAAAACATGATACTGCCAAACATTAAGGAAAACTTATCAGATCTCAGGTAATTTATTATGTAACGTTCGTGTTTTACGTGGGTGTATACTTAGACTGAGGTATGATATATAATGTTAATTAAATTAAAACGGTTGAAACCCCTGGATGGGTTATTTGTGCTGGAAAGCATGTTACTCACAAGTAGTAGAGACATCCCTAATGTTAATACACATCAGGTCACGTTTTGGGAAAATAATAAATCTAACGGACGTACACAATCTCGTATCTGTTACAAATTTGTCATTCTAACCACGACCTTGTCCCACATGTTTAAGGCCCAAATTCAAATGTTATGGAAATGAGGCTATGGTAATGTGAATATTACGGAAAATCCTTTCGGGTCCATTGTGATTTAAGGTACCGTTCGTAGAACCTTAATGAGCGGATATATTTTCACCCTTTCTTTATATAAAGAAAGGGTGAAAATATTTCCGCTTATGCGCGCGGTCTTATGAAAAATATTTCTTTCGTATCGAACATTATATCGATACCAGCAGACTCAAAGGGCGTAACAGCCATTACAACAACATGCTGTTACGCCCTTTGAGTCTGCAGGTATCTATATATGTTCGATACGAAAGAACTGTTTTTCATAATAAATAGTGCGCTTTATTGTTAGATAAACGCGTTTGAGACGTTTTGGCAACCCTAATGGGGAACTTGCATGGGACTTTAATATAAATATATAAATATTCTTAGTAATAGTACAGAGGTTCGAGATTTCTTGTATTTGCTAAGTACTTTCAATCTTAAATGGTTTGTAAACGAACCAACCAGAATCACAAATAAGTGTAGTACTTATATTGATAATATTATAAGTAATGTCGATCTTGAAAATGTAACTGTAATTGACCTTGCCATATCGGATCACACCTTACAGTTCGCTAGTATTCCAGTTCCGGTCCAAAAACATAGTGATAAACTCTATCGGTGGGCCAGAGATCTCAGTGTCTATAACTTAAATCGCCTTGTCTCTAGCTTAGAAAGCATATCCTGGCTTCCTGTTTTTGTTAATGACGCTGAAACTGGTTTCAACATATTTCATGATATTGTTATATCACATTTTAACAAATATGTTCCATTGAGAAAATTTAGAGTTAATCGGGGGACAAAAACAGACAGAGGATGGTTAACAAAGGGGATAAGGAAGTCATGCCAAGTTAAACGTGATATTTTTATAAAGATCAAGCACAATCCTAATTTAAAATTAAATAAATATTATCGGGAGTATTGTAATGTTCTAAAGAACACGATATTTTATTCTCAGAAAAGGCACAGAGAAAAAACAATCCTACACGCAAGCAATAAAGTTCAGGCTACTTGGAAGTTAATTTGTGTAAAAATTAAGGGATCCAAATTAAATGTTTATACTGATCTCGTGGGCTTGTCTGATGGAATAAATACTGCGAAATCTATGGACGAAGTGCCTGATTTATTTAATAATTACTTCAAATCTGTTATAATTAACTCTAATGTTCGCCAGGTTCTTCTATATAAAACTATATTACCCCCTCATGTACCTTGCACAATGTTTGTACAACCAGTCGACAGAGAGGAATTAAGGAAAATAATATTAGGTTTAAAAAATAAGAAATCCTCTGGCTTTGATGGAATACCTTCACTAGTCATAAAGTATATCGCAAATTATATTCTGGAGCCGCTTTGGTATTTGATCAACCTTTCAATTTCTGAAGGGAAGTTTCCAACTTTGCTGAAAAAAGCTAATGTTAAACCGTTGCATAAACAAGGGGACAAACTGCATGCTAACCATTATCGTCCAATATCCTTGCTGCCAACATTTTCTAAGGTCTATGAGAAAGTTATGGCATTACGTCTTGGCACCTATTTAAGTTCAAACAAAATATTGACTCAGGAACAATTTGGATTTCAAAAGGGGCTCTCTACAAATGACGCTTTGTTTGAACTAACTAGTTATATCTCTAAAACCTTGAATGAAAACGAGAATGTAGTTGCTGTATTTATTGACTTATCAAAAGCTTTCGATCATGTGGATCACAAGGTATTGCTTGACATTCTAAATCGTTACGGTATTAGAGGGATTGTGAATAACTGGTTTGAATCTTACCTCATGCAACGGGAACAAAATGTCACAGTTCCTTCGTTAGACGTTAAAAATCACACTCTTGTTGATTTGAAGTCATGCACTACTCAAACTATTTTCGGTGTACCTCAAGGGATACTAGGCCCAATCCTATTCTAATTATATGTCAACTTTCTACCAAAGGTACCTACTAACCGTGTAATAATGTTTGCAGATGACGTTTGTGTACTGTTTAAGTTTAAACGAAATGAGGTGGAATATCTCAGCTTATTAATAGAGGAGTCTCTGAATATGATTGTTGATTGGTTCAATACTCTCAATTTGTCTACAAATGTAAGTAAAACAAAAGTAATTCATTTTAGAAATATTAATACAAATGCTGTAAAACTAAATATTAGTTTAAACAATACACCCGTCTTAGTTGTAAATGAAACTAAATGTTTAGGAATATGGGTTGATGAAAATTTAAATTGGAAAAAACATGTCGATTCTCTATGTAAAAAGCTTAGTAGCTTTAGTTTTGCTCTTAGAGGCTTGAGAAAAATATCCACTAGAAAGGCGGCTATGCAATCTTATTACGCTTTTTTTCAGTCTCATGTATTATTTGGTTTGGCTATGTGGGGTGGATGTGTGGACATACAGCGATTATTTAGATTACAAAAAAAGTGCGTGCGTATTTTAAATGGAATTAAGTCTAGTCGTGAGTCGTGTAGGCAATCCTTCAAGCTACTATGTTTGCCTACTTTGACAGCTCTTTATATTATGGAGCTCTGCAAACTCGTGCGTCGATTTCCAGACGAGTTTCCATTAAAGAACGATTTTAAAAGTGACAGACTTAATCATATATTTGTGAATCAAGTCAAGGTCCCAGCTGGTAGAACAGCAATGTTTACTAGATGCCACTTGCATGTTGCAGCAAAGGTCTACAATGCCTTGCCAGTTGAAATTAAGGCCCTATCGTCTACAAAATTTGTAATTGCCTTAAAAAAATACCTTGTTGAGCTGTGTCCATATAGCTTAAGTGAGTACTGTAAACTGTAACTAACTATATAAGGAAAAAACAATAATGTGAAGATATTTTACGTGTAATTTAATACTTGTTATTATTGCTACACCAAAAGTGGTAACATTGTATTGAAACAAATTAACAAACTTTATTAATGTACCATCCTATGTAACATACAATTTATGGCAAATAAATGAAATGAAATGAAATGAATGACTTCAATTTCGAATAAATTGCACTCAATCGATGCGGATATACGTAGAGATATCATACTAAAGAAAAAAAAAGAAAAAAAAACGATTTTATTAAACGTTAAAATGACGAAAATTTATTTTTATTTTTTCGATAAAATAACGTAACAGTTACATAGAATATTAAATTAGAAATGATATTTTGTATAACAAGTATAGACTTAAACGTAAATTTTGTGGAGATAATCGCAAATTAATGACTTACTCCATAGTAAAGGCTATGCTGTGACGTCATAGCATAAGCCCGTTTAGTATAGAGCGTTTTCGAGGGGTGCCGGCGCGCGCAGATTTCAAATGCATATAACATCAGAAAAATAAATCATAACAAAGTTTTAATGCTACAGTTGTTTTAATGCTGGATTATACTTTTGTATTTCGTAATAAAATATTAAAATGCAAGTTCCCTATTAGTTTATTTCCTAAAATCCGCAAAAGCTTACAACAATACACCTGTGGTTTAAGTGATGAAAAAAATTAGCACCTACCCTAATAAAGTATACATATGTAATAAATAAATTAAATATGCTTATAAACAAAAGTTACAAGTAGATTTTATTAAACAATTTTTATCAACAGATTAATCATTCTTGTGTATGGTCTGCCATAAATACCCTTTTCTACTAATCATTGAACCAAATTTAAATATAGAAAAACTTAACGTACACTAGTGAAACCGAGCTATAAATACACGTCTATCTGTATATTTTACTATTTTGCATACAACAAAAAAGAAATAAATTTGAAGCATTTTACGAAAATGTAAATATATGCGTAACTAGAAATGGTCATATCATAAGGACCATTTAGGCATGGACCGCCACATATTATTGCTTTAACAAACGTGTGAGCTCAAAATTAGGTAGCGTGTTATTCCAAACTGAATAAAACGTATGTGTGTGATGTAAATATTTACGGAATCCCGCATCAATATTACGAATCGAAATTCTTAAATGGTATGTAGCCGCCCTGTTTTATTCAGTTTGGAATAACACGCTACCTAATTTTGAGTACACACGTTTTGTCAGCGAATATGGACGAAATTAGTACGACGAGGATGCTAAGAAGAGAAAAATACCCAAAGATTGCAAGACCGTCAATATTATATAATAAAAGGGGCCTTTTACTTACTTATATGTACTTAGAAAACATCCTTGACTCAGGAACGTTCGTGCTCATCACACAAATAAATTCCCTCACCGGGAATCGAACCCAGGGCCTCCGGCTTCGTAGGCAGGGTCGCTACCAACTAGGCCAAAGCGGAGCAATAATCATCATCATCATATTCAGCCGAACGACGTCTACTGCTGGACATAGGCCTCCACAAAGAGTACCAAAGTGATCGGTCCTACGCCAACCGCATTCATCGGACTCCCGCGACCTTTACCATGTCATCAGTCCACCTTGTGGGTGATGGGAAATAATATTTATTAAAAACGAGTTTTAGATTTGTTTGTTTTATAGTTGTAACAAAGCCTCTTAAAGCCTGTTGCGAATTAGTATAGATTTTGTTCCATTTTACATTTTCAGTAGTAAAACTTGGTCATGATACAAATATAATTTCAAAAATGTGGTCCGTCAATTGTTTAGACCTCGAGGAAAAACAGGGGTGTTATAAGTCTAACGTAATTATGTATCTACCAGTGCGGTCCAAAAGTTTCTGGCAATTTTCCAAATTCTTCTTTTCTTTGTTAGGCCGGAAAATTTTGGACCGCCCCGTATGTTAAGGTCTGTGGCATCGTAGATCCCAAACAGATGAACTGATCAGAATAATAATAATAATAATAATAAGCCCGCAGGGCAGCTTGTGGCGAGCTGTTGGGGAGTAACGACCCCACGGACCCGAGTGCTCCCGAGAGTCGGTCAGGGCCTCCGTCTACGGCGTGTCTTCCTCGGTCGGAGTGGAACCCTAAGGGGGACCGCAGGACTCTCAGCTCTGGCTTGCCTTCATTGGCCGTCCAGAGAGGAGTCGTCAGAGCTATATGCTCCAGGGGTGGAAGTGTTAAAGGGCATAACGCCGCGAGTAACTTCGGAGAAAGCGCAGCACCACCTCTCGACACCCCTGAGCCGCTCACCCGGTGTTGCTCCTGGTCGTCTTTTCTACGGCACTTTCAGGGGCCCATCTTATAAGTGAGTGGCTAGTCACCGCCTGCCTCGATAACCTTGTAAATTACAATGTTATGGCAGGTGTCCGGACCTCTATGCAATAGCCCAATTTTATTGCCCATCCAAATCTCATCACCATAGACCCAGTTCTCTATCCATTTTACCCACAATAGCCCCAACGCCTGTTGGGACCGGTTCACGGGTATCTACCGATGTACCCGTGAATGGGTTCTAGCAGGTGTACTACATCACATTAAACTTCGTCTCCATAGGGCCTCTACGTGTTGGATCTATATCCCCACGCACGCCTTCCAAATGACCGGGCTTTGTCCCGTGAATTTAAATCGGAGATACATAATAATAATAAATCGTTTATTTCCAAAAATGGTACAGCAGGTATTTGTGAAGCCTCTGACTTCTGAGCTAGGCTGAGCCTGTGTTACAGAAGTCAGTGTCCTCTCCCAGTTTGTGAGTATAGTGGATACATTTTTGATATACTTTCCTTAGGTGCTAGATATTTATTTTATGTATTCTTATTTAACTATATTTATAAAACTACGGAAGTGTGTGTGTGTGTGTGTGTGTATGTGTGTGTGTGTGAGCTTGTGTGTGAGTATGTGTGTGTTAAGTCTGTATAGGTGCATAATATTATTTACTACTTACAATAAACTCAGTCTAGTCATAGTCCAGTGACAGCAGCCAACTTTTAAGCCTTTTCTTACATTCATGAGTGGAAAGGGGATATACATATATAGTTCTATTAATTTTATTGTACAAGTATCTTGACATGAAACTTTGTTGCCTTCTGGCAGAGGCCAGTTTGCATGTAAGTGGTGAGCATACATTTATCACAACACGCTTATCAGCAAACTTATCCTTATCGTAGGGGGTGAGCTTGTGCTGATTGATTACTAACAGCATTATGTATAGTTGTCGGACATTGAGTAATTCACATTTTTTATATAGCAGTTTTGTGGAAAACCTGTATGGACTAAAGGTCATTACGTTAAGCAAGGATCGTTGTGCCCTCTCTAGTTTTATCATGTGTGTTTTACCAGCACCACCCCAAACAACACAACAGTAGCTAAGGACCGACTGCGCCAATGCAACATATACCGCTTTTAACAGATCTTTATCAGCTACAGTTCTCAGCTTCCTAAATATCCAAACTAATTTTCTAATCCGTGTTGAAGTTAGGTCTATGTGAGGTTGCCAGTTCATCCTGCTATCCAGAATGACACCTAAATATTTAATACAGTTTGATTTAGCAATAATAGTGCAGTCACAGTCAGCTCTTGCCTGTAAATTACATGAGTGAACCTTAAGATTTGTATTGTGCTGATTAACATGCGATTTATTCACTCGAAAGTCTTGTCTGTCGAGATGTTTTTTAGCTATGTTCGTAGAGTATTTAAAGCTTTAATTTTAGATGATATTTGATTTGGAGATAGAGTCATACATTCGAGGTCACGCATCGCTACGTGTGCTACGTTGCAGCGTTTTTCCGCTCTGCAGCGGAAATCGTTTCTAGGGGCATGACAAAGTCACAAAAAAAGAACGTAGAAGGTACTTTTTAGGGTTTTGTACTCAAATAGTAAAACGGGACCCTATTACTAAGACTCCGCTGTTCGTCCGTCCGTCTGTCTGTCACCAGGCTGTATCTCACTGATACCGTGATAGTTCCAGCTGAAATTTTCACAGATGATGTATTTCTGTTGCCGCTATAACAACAAATACTAAAAACACAGAATAAAATTGTTTTTTTATAGATAATGGTACGGAACCCTTCGTGCGCGAGTCCGACTCGCACTTGGCCGGTTTTTATTTCCGAAATCATCCAATGATGTGAAAAGGGGGTAAATAAACGTGTCTTACGTAGGCGTTGCCGGGGGCGGAGCTATATACGGTATTCGTATATAAAAGTATCATTAACTAAATAATGTATTCCTTGACATAGTTTCCCCAAATTGAGACCGCGACATCCATTGTGCGTCGCAGTTTAGTTTTTTATGGCGCAAAGCTGGCATTAAAAACTTTACTAAAAGTACTTCGTAGATTTAAGACACATTTGAAAAGATAATAAAAAAGTGCAAGTGGAACTCGCAAATTAGGGTTCCGTACGGTACCCGCACGATTTGAAGCTAATTAAACTTAATTTTGGGGCACATCTTGTGTGATCTGAGCTCCCGTCACGAAGTGTTTAGGTACTTGCTGTGTCTTTGCTGGATACATTCAAACGCAGATATGATGAGGCCCTTAACACACCTAACATCACCTTTTACCAGACTGCGCGGATGATTCGCTTTAACGACTGCCAGCCGGGATCAACGGTCTATAGGCTGCGTTTCCACTGAGGCGCAGCAGAGCAGAGTAGAGAAGTGCAGAACCGACTAATCAAATTAGTTGAAAACCTTGGATTTAATGGATACTGAATACAGGCGGCAACCTTTTCTTGTCCGAGTCTACACCATTGAATAGTACATAAGTATTTACGCTCTATATACAATTTTAATAAGTTTCGCTATTAAAGAGTCATGGAAGTATTTACACATGAACTTTCTACTTTCTAAACCTTAGTCACTAGAAGAGATATAATATTGTACCGTTTGGGGCGTACAGAATTGAATTTTGATCACGCCCTGCAAGGGTGTTTTAATTTGCGGTGCGCTTTCTAGTTTCCCTTTTCAGAGATTAGCGCGTTAGTGGACTGTATGTAGGTATCCAACCGTGTGGTCTATTGTCGTAGCTACTTGATGCGAAATTGTGCAGGAAAGTTAGCTGCCTTTGGAAATCGGAACAGGTGGATGAATCAGCTAACAGAAGGTTATAGGAGCCATGCGCACTTACTTGTGATTTGGGTGAACTCCTCCTTCACGCTAGCGTTTCGTGGCACACCATGTGCTCGTGTGGGGCGCGCAGCGCAATCCCAAATTGTCCAAAAACACCTTCACTTCACGAACAGTCGAACACCTTTTAATGCTGAGCTGACAGCATATATAGTTTTCAAACGATGTACAGAGATTTGCGGCGGATTTAATAAGATTTAATGTCTTTTATCAGCGGAGGATGTTACACGCACGCGGGGTGAGAATTCAACAACACTTAACTCTCGCCAGGTGGGGCGAGCGTTGCGCACACGTCGTGTATGTGACAAAGACGGCGCGATATATCAGTGCGCATGTTGGAAAGGGATGATGTAGGTATAGGAATCGCGAGTATAGACACGACAACAGATTAAAGTCGGAAAGACCAACATACGAAATCCAACATCTCCCCCGGCTTGAAGGGTTCCCTTCAAAGAGAAAAATAATAATTATGTACATATGGATGTACATGGAAAAAGATAATATCGCACCATATAACTAAAGATAAGCGAAGTGTACAATTTACCTATAATTAGGTAATTATACTAAAATAATAACTATTTATGATAACTTAAAAAATATATATACATAGATATGTATGTGGTGGCAACCCTACTGCGTAGGCAGCGGGCACAGCCGAACGATCGGTCGCTCGAGCGTACCGTTGCGGGTCCGCACTTCAGCAACGCGGACAACACCGTCTCGCCCAGGGAATACACGAGTTATTATTCCGAGCGGCCACTGCAAGGGTGGCGCGTTAGCAACGTTTATTAAAACTATTGTTCCCACCGCTATCGGCTTGTCTGGAGTATTCCATTTCTCTCTGCTTTGTAAGTTGTGAAGATACTCAATTCGGAACCGTTTCCAGAATGATTAGACAAGCGAGTCTAGCATTGAAAAACGAGTTAATAGATTCGGTCGCTCCTGGCTTAAGTCGGCGGCGGGCAAACGCGGCAACGGCGAGGTTGACATAAATGAGCTGGCGTTAGTGCGGTGGGTTCTGACGGGTCAGAACTTAGTATATAAAGCGGGCGGCTATTAAGAATCACTTCGATCTGAGTAAGCACGGTAAGTAATTCTTCGTATGTCAGGATTTGATTGCCTATAACACGATGAAGATGAGTTTTAAAGCATTTAGTGTTACCTTCCCAAATGCCTCCAAAATGAGGCGCGTTTGGGGGGCTCATATGCCAGGTAATTCGATTTTTTGCAAGTTCGTCCTTGAAATGCGTATAATACGGATCAGACTGAAGAAACGTGTGAAGCTCATTTAGGTAAGATTTAGAAGTTGCAAAATTATTTTGATATTGAGCAATATTTGCTATAAAAGTTGTGAATCTGTGAGGTGAAGAGTGCACCCAACATAAGACAACTTCAGAGTCAGAAAATGCAAATGTATCCACAATTGGATGACGCTGAGACAAAACATCGTCAAACTCGACACCGAATTGACGCGGAAATTTAAGAGCTGAAATCAGTGGAAGCTCACTGACGAACTGCTCCCATAAATGCGATATGTGCGGCGGTGGCCTCAAATCATCCCAATCTGTCCTTAAGAGCCATAGTTCCTTTATAAGAAGCTTGGAATAAAGTATGACAGGGCCGACGAGTGCTAGCACGTCATACAAACGAGCAGTAGCTGAAAGAATAGAACGTTTCGTGCCACTGAGTTGCGGAGGAGAAACGTCAAAGACAAATTCATCCGAAGCGGGAAGCCGTCTAAGACCAAGAATCTTCAAAGTGTCGCCGTCACCGAAGGAGACGTCTTCCGACTGGCGGTGAGATATGGGAATGTGCTCTAGCAACTGCGGAGAGTTGTTAGTCCATTTGACCAGATCAAACCCGCCAGCCTCGAAGAGACTGATTAGTTGATTCGCTATCGCAACTGCTTCCTCGGATGAAGAAGCAGAGGAAGCTAGATCATCCATGTAAACGTCCCCTCCGAGAACGGCGGCAGCGTGCGGGAATCTTTCGCGTTCGTCACTAGCGAGCTGGCGGAGCGTGCGAAGCGCGAGGAATGGCGAAGACCGGAGTCCAATGCAGACCCGGTTGAAATGATAGATCTGCAAAGGTACTTCAGGCGAAAAGCGATACAAAAATCGTTGAAAAGAGCGGTGGTGCGGATGTACTTCTATGCATAAGTACATTTGGCGGACGTCAGCGAAAAAGGCAACGCGGAATATGCGAACATTCAAAAGAATGTGAAAAATGTCTGCTTGCAAATTACAGCCAGTATGTAGGATGTCGTTTAATGACAGTCCACTGTCTGATTTGCAGCTACCGTCCAGAACTTGGCGGATTTTTGTCGCGGATTTGTCGTTCCGGATGACCGGGTGGTGAGGTATACAAAACCCTGGCGTAGAGGACTCTTCGGGCGGAACCAAAGAAATAATCCCCTTATCCAGGTAATTCCGAATGACGTCATCATATTTGTCGCGGAGTTGCGGGTATTTTAAGAAATGATTTTCGAGCATCGAAAATCTTCTTTTAGCGGTTACAAAAGAATTGCCCAGATTATCTGGCGTTTGCTTGAAGGGAAGATCGAATGCGTAAGAACCATTATCGTTACGCGTCGTCGTTGCGGTAAATATTTGTTCACATCCCTTGTCATCGGGACGTAGAAATTTCTTTGAGGGTACTTCCTCCAAGTTCCAAAACTTTTCTAAAGTTTGGTTAAGCGGTTCGTGCGTAAACGCACAGAGAGCACGAGTCGCGCGCGGAGGTGACGTCACAGTGACGTCCCCCATTATGACGTAACCCAGGGTGGTTTCCAAAGCCGAAGGCAAGCCGGCACTTCGGACTTTGTCAGAAAGTAAGATGTCACAGAATAAATTTGCTCCTATAAGCATATCAATGGGCCCGGGCTCATTAAAACAATCATCGGCCAAAGGTATATTCTTAAAACAATCAAACAAAGATATGTCGATAGGCGAGTCAGGCAAGTGTGACGTAATGGATTCCACCACCAGAGGCTGAATAGTGTAAGAGTTATCGCCATTACTGTCGAATCGGGAACTAAATTGCACTATTGACATCCCAAGTATTTTTTGGGACGAACCCCCAATACCTTGAACCCTGGCAAAACGATTCTGGTTCGAAATCGGCAGCGCTAATCGATTACAACACTCGAGCGTTATATAATCAGATTGGCTTCCAGGATCGACCAGAATCCTTGCATAATGAACCTTACCGCTTGCGTCATAAAGTCGAATTTTTGCGGTCCCTAATAAGGTTGTTTTATGCATAAGCGTTCTCAAGTTATCATCATCATTTGCACTCCGAGCCGACAAATGATTCAACGTTGAGTCATGCCTCAAACCATTATCGACCCTATCGGCCGGGTGATAAGACTGCAAATTGCTTGCCACCCCGTTTCTACTGCTGTATGGCGGTGTGGTATTCGCCTTGTCAACAAAAGTGTTGGTACTGGTTTGATGCGAGTTAGGTAAATAAGTTTGTTTATGCGGCGGATTAAAATGTAATAACGTGTGGTGCTGTGCATTACATATACTACACGTTCTGTGTGACATACAAGCGGAAAATTTGTGTTTATAACTAAGGCAATTGTTACACACGGAATTAGTTTTTACAAAATTAAATCTTTCGTACGGGGACATTTTTGTAAAAGCGGCACACTGATATAAGTGTTCGTGTTTATTAGTTTTACACAACAAACAAGAATCAATCGCGGGCGTTTGCGTATTAACGAATGTTTTCGTCGAATTGTTTTTTGGTAGCGGTATATTTTTATTGTTATTAGATCTCGGTTGTGATTGTGAAAATGTTTGTTTTGTTGTCGAATGCGATGCAACCCTGGATTGTTCTTTGACGAAATCAATAAGATTTTTGTACGAAGGACACGTTTCCTTGCGATAAAACATCTCAAATAATTTTATCGATTCGGGATCTAGTTTTTGTAATGCGATATGCAAGAACAAAAAATCTGCTAAATCTTGTAATTTAAGCGCTTTAAACGCCTTAACGGAGGCGTCGAAATTACATAGAAAATACTCCAAATTAGAAGCGGACCCATTCGCTATGGGTTTAAAGTCTAACAGCTGATTAATATAGCTGGCTGCCATGGCGCGTTTGTCTTCATATTTATCAACGAGCGCTTGCCAAATTATGGGATAGTTTTCCCCTGTGGCTGGCAGCCCCGCGCATACCGACCTAGCCTTATCAGTCAGTTTACCTACTAGGAACTGAATGCGTTCGCTATCTGTTAAGCGTGAGTTGTTATGAATCACACTTTTAAATTGTTCATAGAATAATGGCCAATTACGAAGGTCGCCATTAAATTCCATTAGCTGCATAGGCGGGAGATTTTGCTTTAGAGCGGATTGCAAAGGCCGCTGAGACTCTGGCGAACTTTCGATTTCAGACTGAATGCGTTTGATTTGACAATACATATCCTCAAACGCGATCCAGGACTGATAATTAGCGGTTGCATCAGGCGTTAATCGTAAAACGCATTCATTGTACGAGTCTAAAACACGCTCAAAATCTGATCGCAATTGGTCTAGATTTGATACGCTATTTAAGAACGTTTTACGTTGAATTTCGTCTTCGTACGCCTTAACCGACAATTTGTATATGGTTTGTAAGCGGGCGAAGAAGGCACTGCGCTTAGCTTCTAAAATAACTAGTTCATTTTGGACGGGGTCCCTAGCCGCCTCGTCTTTAGGGTCTTTTTTCGGTGGCATGATGTTGCGCGTTGAGTGTGACTATAAAACTTAGCCCACACAAATAAAATATAAGTAAACACGATTTGCGGGAATAAAAATGCGGTTCAAATAAATGTCCGTAAACACGATTTACGGGAATAACGGTGCGGTTAAATAACTGTGAGTACCTACTCGTAAACACAAGTCGCGGGAAAAAGCGGTAATAATAAATGTTTGACAAAAGTCGCGGAAATAAAAGTGCGGTTAAATAAATGTGAGTACCTACTCGTAAACACAAGTCGCGGGAAAAAGCGGTAATAATACCTAAATGTTTGACAAAAGTCGCGGAAATAGAAGTGCGGTTAAAATAGATGTAGGTATGTAACACGAATCGCGGGAAATAAAAGTATACAAAGGAAATGTGTTACAAAAAAGAAACAGTTTGTGAGAATAAGGCGGTTTAACTATCCGTCTACAAAGAAGGTTAAGCGATGACCGTGTAGGTACCTATTGACGGCACAGATCGGAGCGCTCGGCACGCGGTAGTTCGAGAAAAGATTAGAACGAAATAAAAGCGGGTAGATATGAACGAAACCGGTCAGCGCTCCCGAGTCAGTGAGAACAATAGCATGTATTTGTGACGTGTACATCAATTGAAAACTAAGAATCGTTAATTGCGTTGCTGAAATGTTAGTATCTTTAGAATAATGATACGAAGATATGATGCGAAGTACGTAGATTTTACGTATCTATGGGTAAATTATATAATATAATGTCAAGAAGCTACTTTAAATAGATATAAATATTATAAATCCTAGGTTGGGAATGAAATATAATTATCCGGATCGTTAGTGACCAAAACTTGGGGCGTACAGAATTGAATTTTGATCACGCCCTGCAAGGGTGTTTTAATTTGCGGTGCGCTTTCTAGTTTCCCTTTTCAGAGATTAGCGCGTTAGTGGACTGTATGTAGGTATCCAACCGTGTGGTCTATTGTCGTAGCTACTTGATGCGAAATTGTGCAGGAAAGTTAGCTGCCTTTGGAAATCGGAACAGGTGGATGAATCAGCTAACAGAAGGTTATAGGAGCCATGCGCACTTACTTGTGATTTGGGTGAACTCCTCCTTCACGCTAGCGTTTCGTGGCACACCATGTGCTCGTGTGGGGCGCGCAGCGCAATCCCAAATTGTCCAAAAACACCTTCACTTCACGAACAGTCGAACACCTTTTAATGCTGAGCTGACAGCATATATAGTTTTCAAACGATGTACAGAGATTTGCGGCGGATTTAATAAGATTTAATGTCTTTTATCAGCGGAGGATGTTACACGCACGCGGGGTGAGAATTCAACAACACTTAACTCTCGCCAGGTGGGGCGAGCGTTGCGCACACGTCGTGTATGTGACAAAGACGGCGCGATATATCAGTGCGCATGTTGGAAAGGGATGATGTAGGTATAGGAATCGCGAGTATAGACACGACAACAGATTAAAGTCGGAAAGACCAACATACGAAATCCAACACCGTTGCTAATCGATACCAATCTCTATAGTTACCTATTGAGGTCAGTAAGTCTAGCACAACTTGCTGCTAAGTCGTGTCGCGCGCGACTCAGCGACTCCTGTCTCACTCGTATTGTGCAAATTAGAAGCGGGTGGATTCTCTCGACTAGCGTCGCACTTGTTGTGTCAGTTGTGCTAGCCCCGCAGCCCCTATCCGGGCGAGTGATTAGGTAGTGGATGCGCAAGAGTGCCAGCGTGTGACTTAAAACTTTCACTGTCAGTAACTGGCCTAGCCTAAGCTGTTGACACTTTCCGCTACATATGGGGAATACCACAGGATCGGCAACGAGCGTAGCGCTACAGGCAGTAAATGTGTTAATTTCGACTACAATCGAAAAATTATTTTTCGTATGTCCTACAAAGTTATTTAGGTCAGTACCTACTTACATTTTTATAGTTACAGATTTAACACATTCAGTGCCAACGGTTATTGACCCCGATTGTACAGTACCTAGAACCCGCTACGGCGTAGCGCTACGAGCGTAGCGTGGCGGTGAGTGGGTTGAAAAGCGAGAAACACTTTGAAATAACTGGTAAAAAATTGACTTGCAAGATTGCATGTTATAACATAGGTACTAGCGACTTGAATCACTCAATCTATTTAAAGAAACCGCAACAAAATCCATTGCGTAGTTTTAAAGATCTAAGCATACAAAAGGACAGACAGACAGCAGGAAGCGACTTTGTTTTATAATATGTAGTGATTTACAAACACTGGTTGTTTTAACAAATAAATACTTTGTCTTTGAAGATTCTACTGCAAAAAATTCATAGTAATAATCTAATAATAATTTACTTGAGAAACGAAGTTTTAACCAACTACAATTCAGTATTCCGCTTCTAGTGCGCCTATAAAATTTGAAGAGCTCCCGCGATTTTACCAGGATCCCATAGTCAGATCCTGGCCTGATGACCTTGTGGCCCTTGTGGGCAGGAAACCCTTTCAAACAAAAAAAGATTTTCCAATTCGGTTCAGGCGTCTTCGAGAAATGGGGGACATATAAAAAATAAAAGATTCCGATGAATTGAGAACCTCCTTTTTTTAAAGTCAGTTTTAAATAGACAAAAACTGACGTATTGAAAGGAAATGGGAAACAAATTGGTAGCACCCACACAAATGAGTAAGAACGTGACGTACTGATAATCATATCAGTTTTGAGTAAAATGCGATTTGGACCGGTTTTTAACTGAATGCAAGCACATCACATTGAATGAGTCTATGAAGTATGTTGAGAGCCCTTTCAATGAAGACAACATACATTGTTTAATGCAACAGAATCGCTGAAATAGCTTTAATTAAAAATAAACAATGTCACCACGCCGAAAAAGTAGGTAAAGGTATAGTCGAGGAATGAAACGGTCCGCCACTTTTCGACCTTATTTCAAAGCTGTTAAGGTCCAGGCAGGTGAAAGTAGCGAATATTTACATTCCGCGACTGTAGGATCTTACATAAAAAAATATTTAACAAAACGCAATATTTTTTGCCGGATTAGCCTTGAGAAGACACTGAATTCATCTCGTTAAGCCATTTGAGTTTGAGGAAAGCCTGGGATGTCGTAAGCTCCCAAATAATGTGTCAAGTTTTTGTAGATACGAAAATGTATTTGCTTATTATTTACTTTGTTTTGTTAGTGCAATATAATTAATAGTGTACACACAATCATTTTATTGTAACAAACAATTATGAGTAGGTACGTGAAAAAAATGTACCCAATAGTTTCGAGAGTATAATTATTTTAATTTGGGGTGCATGAAAACCATCATCTCTGCAAACCTTGAGCGAAGCGAATGGTTCAAAACTACAACCTTGAGCATAACAAGGCTTTCAAGGTTCGAGACGCCAAATAATTTTGCTGCCGAGCGAGCTCACCACCGCGAAGAAAATTGAAAATTGTATGTATAGTAGTTTTCATTTATTTATTTTTTTACATTTTATTTATTTAATTTTTCTATATAGGTCCGTATACTCATTTTTTATAAAGTTCTGTTGATATCTCACCCCAATCAAAGCATTTAATAATTATTTAATGTAATTTATTAAAATTGTGAATCATTAAGTTTAGTCTCCACGCTTAAATTAAAAAGTTAGAGTATTGTTGGGTGCAAAAAAACTGAAATACGCATATTTTACTTTATTCCGCTTACTGAGCAGGCAATAAAATTCTTATCTCTATATCTTCGGGGCTGAAATCTACTCACAACTTTTATTATTCTGATTTATTACTTCGGCTTTAGCACAACGTATTATTCATTGAATTTTATAATATATATATATAATTTTGTAATACTGTTAACCTATGTGTGAATTAATAAAAAAGCGAGACTATAATTTTTTATTCATACTCGTACAGTCAAAGAATTTAATTTCCTACCCATTTAGGACTATTTCAAAGCGACACTGTAAATAAAATCATAAGAAGTCTCTTACGTTTTGATTGATTACGTCGCTTTGACAAAGTCCAAAGTGGGTAGGAAATTAAATTCTTTGACTGTACGTAATTACGTACAATTAAGCGAGACTACATAGGTATTATTCATTAAATTATAGAAAATAGTTGGATCTCGCGATAGAGCGTCCGTTTGAAATTCAAAATCACTTTCCACGCTAGCGGATAAAATGGAATTTTAGCGCAGATTTTAAGCGATTTTTTTTTTTTCTCTTTAAGGCTTATAGCTAAATTTATATAGGTACAATTAATCTGCCAAACCACAATGCGGTTTGTTGGCAAACAACGCTCCTAATTGATTTTACATTTTATTAGCTAAAAGCTGTATGAATAGTAATATATATGTACGGTATTACTTATGCTAGATACAACAAAAGGAATCTATAAAGTTACTTAAGATAGCTGAATTTCATTTTTTTATGTATTTAATAAGACGTCGCTTACTTTCTTCTTAAACAATAGGCTTGTTGCGTGGTGTTAAAATTGATAACGTCGTGTTGCTAAATGGATAGTTAACCATCAAATGATTGTAATAAAGTATAAATTACAAAATATAATTCAAATCATAAAAAGATATAAACCTTGAAAGTTTAGAAAAAAAAGTTTTTTTATTTATTGTCCAAGAGTTAATTTAAAGGTACCAATAGAATCCTTACGCTTTTATAGAAACAAATTTGTATAACAACTATGGACCTAAACGCAGTATTTCGCGACCGAAACAGCAATTTACTTCATTTTCCATGCAACGGTTAGTACAAATTGCACGGTGTGACGTCATACTCTAAAGCCAATCAGTATGAAGCGTTTCGGCTGATGTCAGCGAGGTCCGTCTTTAACTCGATTTTTTGGGTATTAATGTCCTTTAAATGTAGTTGCTTCCATACACACATGTGTTCACCTACAAAAACTGGTTCGAATGGCATCGTAAACAAATTTAAGGTCACAAGCCCATTGTTTTGTGACAGTTGCACTCTTTGTCTCGGACGGCAGGTCGTTATATATTTTCGGAACTAGGTACTTTCTATGTCTTTGGCCATAATAATTAGTAAACCTAGGCAATATTAGTTTATCTCTGTCTCTGTTTCTAACAAGCCTTTGAGTACCAATAGGTTGTTTAAACTCGTCGTTACTAAATTGTTCCACAGCCAACAACAACATTACTTTTTTATGGACTGGCAATATTTTACATTCTAAGAAAAGCTGTTCGTAGGTGTTATTTTTACATTCTATTATTCTATAGTAAGCCTTTTCGAGCTGGTGATGTGAAAAAATATGTAAGGCCAACCAATCACCCAAGGCGTTTGGCCTCAACAACCCTCTCTCGGGCAGCGTGTCAACAAGTTTGTCCGCGCGTCGAGTGATTAAGTGACCGCTTCCCGTTGACGTTGTAGCGGGCGTGTTCTATGCTGTTTTAGCTAGTCTTGTTTTTTTTCTGAGCCTATTCAGTGTGGGCAAAGGAGAGATCCCCATAATGTCCGTGAGGCCCTTGCTTCTTCTGCCCAGTTGCTGAGAATCACATCCAGGTCGTCCCACCATCTTCGTCTAGGTCAGCCTCATCTGCTTCGCCAAAAACAGGTGGAAATTATGATGATGATCATAATTTTCACCCCGTTATTGAAAACATAGCGTCAATTAAGACCGAAACAACGTCACCGATTATTCGGTTACTTATCATGGGGTACACTACATAACTAATTCCAAAGACAGATCTGATGTGCTTGAAAGCATATTACTGTTTCTGAATTTCACTTTTCCGAAAACCATGTTCTGCTGCAAGAAATTACAATTCTTCAGGATATAATACTATACTAACCTAACCTACTATGCATATTTATGGTATTAAATCTCCTGTGTCCAACTATTCTTTTAGCGGAAAATGGTGTTAAGCATTATTATTCTTTTGTGAAGGCTCGTTTTATTTTCACTTCAATAATTTTCTGCGGCGACCCAATTTAAATCATATGAGTACTCCCTGTTGTCACGCGATATTGAAAATGGTATTGAATAAACGAATAAGGACTGCGAAAATTGGCAGTTCATATTCATGAAAAAAAAAATATTAATTCAATTTATAATGAAGTAGGTAGTGATCAGCATAATTGCGTCCACTGCTGCCATACTCGTATAGGTTCACATGTATCTTTAATTATAATTTCGTGTAATGTGATGTTGAATAAAGCTTTTCTATTCTATTCTATTATATTTATATGCTTCTTGCTTGAACTTCAATGAACTGAACGCAGCGTCCCTGGTCCTGGTCGGCCATGCAGCCTTTATAATATCGTCAGATAATGACATATTAAAATAATTGCAATTTTGTGAGAGCATACCTTCATTTCCCCATTGCGGCAAATAGGCTTTACATCATTATTGTGATGAGGCTACACTGTCAAAATGTCACGTGAAATGAGATTCTTAATGAGGAACTTATTATTTATTTAGGAGAAGAACCAAATCGACAATTTTAAAGCGTAGTCTTTTCTTAGCATTTGACCTAGGTATTATAATAAACTTGCTGATATCTAATAGCAGTCTCGTCTTCATCAAACCTTTGTCTGGGTTGCATTTTGAAGGAGCTCGAGGTCATCTGCAATTAGTGTTGTCACTATTTATTGCGGAAACTGCCTGACTTTCCAAACACCTATAAATAAATAAATAAATATTACGGGACAATCTTACACAAATCAACCTAGGCCCACGGTAAGCTCAATAAGGCTTGTGCTGTGGGTACTAGGCGATGATATATATAATAGACTAGCTTTTGCCCGCGACTTCGTCCGCGCGGAACTCGTTTATATGGTAACTTTCTCCCCCCTTTTCACCCCCTTAGGTGATAAATTTCCAGATAAAAACTATCTTTAGTAAGGACTCTTTGGGAAGGCCCCGGAATTCAAAGTATCTCTATACCAAATTTCATCTCAATCGGTTCAGCGGTTTAAGCATGAAAAGGTAACAGACAGACAAAGTTACTTTCGCATTTGTAATATTAGTATGGATTGTATGAAGGAAAGGGTCATTATGGCTGAGTTGCATGATTTTATAGAATAGCTTACTCCGAACGCCTTTTTTTACAAAATAGACTCCGCCGCAAACTTGGTTTCTATGACCCGCCTCACCATAATTGATGCATGTAGGCTTTTTTCAGTATTACTTTGCATATTTTCATATCACACGGCCGTAAGGACCTTTACTACTAAACCGTAGGACTAAATTAACTGACTTGTAAATTAAACATTTTATATTAAAAATAAAGATACGTCAACAAAATGTTACATCTAATAGTTTTCAAAATAGCCATAATAAAACGTCTTTTTACCCCGTTTTATAAAACATCTTCGAAACTACCGCCATAAGGTACCTTTACCCTTGGAACGTCACATACGCACCCATATATTTACACTCAATTGTTCATTCTAGATGTTTTTGTACACGGTGTAAGTTTGTCGATATCGTTCTTACCTAACCTTCCACTCAATTGCTCAATAGTTAGCTGGAAGAGATCCCTTATAGGGATAAGTTCGCCTTATAAGTAGCTAAATAGGTTACGGTATTTAAATACTGTTTAATCCGGGTCTAACGCGATATTTATTTACCTTTATTTCTGACGTTTCGACACGGGTTGCACCGGTCATGGTCGCAGATAACTGTCGTCCGAGCAAGTTGTCAACCTATATATTTACCTATGTAATGTTCCTATTCCCTAGGACTCCCAACTACCGCTATACCGTAAATGGGTTCCATCCAATTTTTCACCCCCTATTTCACCTCCTTAGAGGATAATTTTCGGGATAAAAACTATCCGTTGTCATTCTCTAGGACTCAAACTATCTCTTTACCAAATTTCATCTAAATGGGCTACATCCAAATTTTCACCCCCATTTTACCCCCTTAGGGGATGATTTGCGGAATAGAAACTATCATATGACCTTTTCCAGGACTCAAACTATCTTTCAACCAAATTTTATCAAAATGTGTCACAAACAAATTTCCACCCCCAATTACACCCCTTAGGGGATGATTTTCGGGATAAAACTATCCTATGTCCTTCCTTAACTATCGCTATACCGTGAATGCGTTCAATCCTAATTTTCATCCACCATTTCTCACCCCCTTAGGGGATGATTTCCTCCTTTCATGTGTTACGGAATAAAAAATATTCTATGTTCTTTCCTTGAACTGAGACCTCTCTCTATACCAAATTTCATTTAAATGGGTTCTATCGAAATCTTCAACCCTCATTTCACCACCCCAGGAATATTTTTTTCGGGATAACTATGCATTATCCTGCCCTAGGGCTCCTTCTATCTCTTTACCAAATTTCATCTAAATGCACTGAGAAAAAAATATTGTTGATGGAACAATAAAACTTTAATCCCACACAGCCGTCTAAGCTAAGTAGCTGCTGCAACAACATTTTTATTGTTAGCCGATTATTGTTAAAATAACAACTTTATGGTCAACTTATGGAATTGTCAGATTGGCTATATTAAAGCTATTAACTTTTTATTGTTAAACTAACAACCTCGTATAGAATTGTTAAACTGGCAAAGTAAAAATTGTCGGCTGATTGTTGTTAAAGTAGCAACCTTTTTGGTTTTAGTATAGAATTGTCAAATTGGCAATATTTAAATTGTTAACTAAAAATTGTTGTAGTAGCAACATTTTTTGATAACGTCCAATTTGTCAATCTGACAACATTAAAGTTGTAGACTGAAAATTGTCATAGTAGCAAATTTTTTTTTGACAACGTATGGAATTGTCAAATTGACAATATCTAAATTGTTAACTAAAAATTGTTGTAGAAGCAAAATTTTTTGACAACGTATAGAATTGTCAATCTAACAATATTAGAGTTGCAGACTGAAAATTGTTACAGTAGCAACATATTTTTGACAACGTATAGAATTGTTTAATTGGCAATATTCAGTTGTTCTCGTACTTTGTCCCAGGATCAAAATCTATTTCAAATCAGTAACAAATTAACTTTGTATATGCAACTACTCTTATTTTGCCAGTCTAGCAACAGTACTTAGTTTTGGTAAATGTTTTCCCCTTGTCTCAGCAACAAATTTAAGTTATTGCTTTAGCAAATTAACCTTGCATATGCATCTACTCTTCCTTTGCCATTATAGCAAATGTACTTTGTTGTGGCAAGTGTTTTCCCCTTGTCTCAGCAACAAACTTAAGTTATTGCTTTAGCAAATTAACTTTGTATATGCATCTACTCTTCCTTTGCCATTATAGCAAATGTTTTTTGTTGTGGTCAGTGTTTTACCCTTGCCACAGGAACAAATTGAAGTTATTGCTTTAGCAAATTAACTTTGTATATGCATCTACTCTTCCTTTGCTATTATAGCAAATGTATTTTGTTGTGGTAAGTGTTTTCCCCTTGCCACAGGAACAAATTTTAGTTATTGCTTTAGCAAATTAACTTTGTATATGCATCTACTCTTCCTTTGCCATTAAAGCAAATGTATTTTGTTGTGGTAACAGTTTTCCCCTTGCCACAGGAACAAATTGAAGTTATTGCTTTAGCAAATTAACTTTGTATATGCATCTACTCTTCCTTTGCCATAATAGCAAATGTACTTTGTTGTACTAACTGTTTTCCCCTTGCCACAGGAACAAATTGAAGTTATTGCTTTAGCAAATTTACTTTGCATATGCATTTACTCTTCTTTTGCCATTATAGCAAATGTACTTTGTTGTGGTAAGTGTTTTCCCCTTGTCACAGCAACAAATTTAAGTTATAGCTTTAGCAAATTAACTTTGCATATGCATATACTCTTCCTTTGCCATTATAGCAAATGTACTTTGTTGTGGTAAGTGTTTTCCTATTGCGACAGCAACAAATTAAAGTCATTGGTATAGCAAACTTACTTTGTCTATGCATCTACTCTTCCTTTGCCATTATAGCAAATGTACTTTGTTGTGGGAAATGTTTTTCTACTGTGCTGGCTAGAGAAAAACACTTACCAAAACAAAGTACATTTGCTATAATGGCAAAAGAAGAGTAAATGCATATGCAAAGTAAATTTGCTAAAGCAATAACTTTAATTTGTTGGTGGCAAGGGGAAAACACTTACCACAACAAAGTACATTTGCTAGAATGAAAACGTAAGAGTAATGTACAAAGTCAATTTGCTACGGCAATAATTAAAATTTGTTACTGTGGCAAAAGAAAAACATTCACAACAACATTTGCTAGAATGGCAACGTAAAGATTTTAATTTATTACAGTGCTGGCAAGAGAAAAAACATTAACAAGAAGACAGAACATTTGCTAGAATTATATAGGTACAAAGTTAATTTGCTACGGCAATAGTTAAATTGTTATTATCTATTCATAAAATAAAAATTAAACTTTACTTGGTACGATATGTTTATTTATTCACCACTTAACAAAATATCTAATAATATTAAATACATTCTATGTCTTTAGACTGTATTAGGTAGCCTAGGAACATCTACAAGCAATTCTACTATTAAAAAATACTACACAAAACTGCCGTCCTGATGAAATAAGCAGTGACGTTTTCCTGACAGAAAAGTACAGTCAGCATCAAAAGTAGGTATGCAATCGGAGACATCAAAAACTCTTATTCCCATTTAAAGCCTTGGCCAAACACACGGCGCGACGCAGCGCCGCGGTCGTGCGGCGCGATATCTCCGTACAAACCGCTAGCATGGTCAAACAGGCCATGTATGGAAATATCGTGCCGCTGCGTCGCGCCGTGTATTTGGCCAAGGCTTAAGAGTCCACAGTAAGCTCGATTCTCCATACAAACGTAGTTACGCTCTCATTTTCAAACGACTAGCTAGTTTGCTCTGAAACTTTGTACTTAGAATAGGTTAAGGTATATCCAGGTCTGTAATTAGTTTATGTAGCTTCAGAGACCACAGTAAAAAAATACAACTTATTTTTGCTGTATTTCGTTTGTTTTATAAACTGAAGCCATAATTAATTATAGACCTAGATATACCTCATGTCATTGTATAAGCAAATTTTCGTTACAATCCAGTACGTAGTTTTAAAATGAGAACGAAATTCCGTTTGTATGGGAACGTGAAATTCAGCCGAGATTACTGCGGATTCTTAATATAGACTTTTGATGTCGTCGCTTGCGTAGCTACTTTTGATGCTGACTGTACCCTATTTGCTCTGTAGAAAGTGGCGCCTATAAGAAGTATCAAAACGTATAAGTACAAGAAACGGAGAAATGATAACACCTTAAGCCTAATCTAAAAAAAATCACAACAACAAAATATATAATATTATCAAATACACTAATATTTAATGACACTATGTGCTATATAAAAATACTACACAAATCTGCCGTCCTGATGAAATACGCAGTAACGTTTTCTCTTAAGATGACAGAAAAGTACAGTCAGCATCAAAAGTAAATACGTAATCGCAGACATCAAAAGCACTTATTCCGATTTATTATAGAATTTAGACGTCTCCGTTTGTGTAGCTACTTTTGATGCTGACTGTACCCTATAGCTCTGTAAAAAGTAACGTCTATAAGATTATCAAAAATTACACATAAAATGGACAAAGCCTAATCTTTCATTTCTACAATCTTATTTAGTATTTCCTCAGTGCCAACATGGCTGGCTCTAACAAAATATATAATATTATCAAATACACTATACCTTTGTAATGACTGACTCTATGTGCTATAAAAATACTACACAAAACTGCCGTCCTGATGAAATACGCAGTAACGTTTTACCTTAAGATGACAGAAAAGTACAGTCAGCATAAAAAGTAAATACGCAATCGCAGACATCAAAAGCTCTTATTCTAATTTAATATAGACTTTAGACGTCTCCGTTTGTGTAGCTACTTTTGATGCTGACTGTACCCTATTGCTATGTAAAAAGTGGCGTCTATAAGATTATCAAAAATTACACATAAAATGGACAAAGCCTAATCTTTCATTTCTACAATCTTATTTAGTATTTCCTCAGTGCCAACATGGCTGGCTCTAACAAAATATATAATATTATCAAATACACTATACCTATGTAATGACTGACTCTATGTGCTATAAAAATACTACACAAAACTGCCGTCCTGATGAAATACGCAGTAACGTTTTACCTTAAGATGACAGAAAAGTACAGTCAGCATAAAAAGTAAATACGCAGTCGCAGACATCAAAAGCTCTTATTCCAATTTAATATAGACTTTAGACGTCTCCGTTTGTGTAGCTACTTTTGATGCTGACTGTACCCTATTGCTCTGTAAAAAGTAACGTCTATAAGATTATCAAAAATTACACATAAAATGGACAAAGCCTAATCTTTCATTTCTACAATCTTATTTAGTATTTCCTCAGTGCCAACATGGCTGGCTCTAACAAAATATATAATATTATCAAATACACTATATGTAATAAATCTATGTGCTATAAAAAATACTACATAAAACACTTTTTCCTTAAGATGACAGAAAAGTACAGTCAGCATCAAAAGTAGCTACGCAATCGCAGACATCGAAAACTCTAAGAATTTCCATTTAATATAATACTTTTGACGTCTTCGTTTGCGTAGCTACCTTTGATGCTGACTTTACCCTATTTGCTCTGTAGAAAGTGTTGCCTATAAGAATTATCAAAAATTATTCAAGAAATGAAGAAAGGATAACACCTTAAGCCTAATCTTTCATTGAATCTTATTTAGTTTGTGCTCAGTCCTAATTTGGCTGGCTCTAACAAAATATATAATAATATCAAATACACTATATGTAAAAACTCTAAAGGTGGCCTCCTCCCTACAAGCAATTGTGCTATAAAAAATTTACTACACAAAACTGCCGTCCTGATGAAATATACAGTAACTATATATGAAGCTCATATCACATTTTAGTCATTGCGTTTTTCCTGAAGACGACAGTAAAGTACCCTATTGCTCTGTAGAAGGTGGCGCCTATAACATTTTTTTATAAGCAACGGAGATATCTAACATATACCATAACAGCAGCCGTATATACTTAACATACGAGTACATCAGTTATTGTGGCGAAATTTACGTTATTTGGTTCTATTCGACAAACTACAACACAATCTTTGCAGTAACGTGATGATGATATGGAGGCCAAATTATTTTTGTGCAAGTACGGATGTTTCACTACATGGAATCTTTTATTGTGCATTGGAATCAGCACGCGCGGCGCGGGAAGGTCGTGAGGCCCAGGCCCCAACACTGCGGTGCGACGATCATTTGAAGATTTTTTTTGTTGAAATACTCCTCTGTGCGCGGTGTTGGAGCCTGGCCCCGAGTATGGAGTGGCGTGCGCATGACGCGTTCTTTGTAACCGTGGCGCGCCCCGCTCACGCCACGCGGACATCTCTGAAGACTTAGGGTGCCTTTCCACCAGACATGTTCTATGCTATGTTTTCATACATTTGACACGTAGCTCCAGCTACAGCTACGTTTCAAATATATGAAATAGCACAGCATAGCACATCGCTGGTGGAAAGGCACCCTTAAGAACAGTTACAAGTTTTTATTATCGCAAAGAAAGGTTACAGAGGCTTACGTAAAATTACATATTGCAATGGTGCCACACCATAGCCCACAATGGTGAGATTGCATGGGTATGAATATTGCATGGTGTTATAATCAACATACAATGACTTAGTATCTGGGAGAGCATTTTCGACGATGTACGCAAAATAATGTTCATCAAAAGCAATTGTATTCATGGGCAACGTTTTAAATACAACTTTACGGTTATCGTATACATAAACATCAGTTATTGTGGCGAAATTTATGTTATTTGGTTCTATTCGACAAACTATAACACAATCTTTGCAGTAACGTGAAGATGATATGTTAGCCCAAGAAACCGATTTAATTTTTTCGATATTTTTCCAGCCAAATTCTTGTGCAAGTACGGATGCTTCTTTAATTGGAATACTATTATGATGCCCAAAAATAATATTTGTTCTTAATTCACCTTTTAGGAAAATATCATTTAAAATTAATTGATGTCTTTTGGCAATAGTCAGTGTCATGTTTATCCTGTTTTGTGAAGATTTTGCACTAAGCTTATTAGGACGATGCTTTGCTTCAAAACGCATTGACGAAAGATAACGTAGTGGTCCAAATTTAAGCATTGCTGAATGGTAGTGTATCAAATGGTGAAATTTTGGTTTAATGTTCTGGCCAAATAACGAAGTGTACATTTCGCAAATTACGGAAATCATATATTGTAAGTATGTCGTTATTTCGGGACGAAACGCTGAAGACATGATAATATCCAACAAATACATAAGATGTATATATAATGCCCAATATTTATCACCACGAGGGACTAAATCTCCAAACATTATGCCGAAATATCTACAAAAAGTTGCCATTTCTGAGGAACTCAAGCGCAAGTTACCCTTACGTAAGTTTACGATTGAGAGGGACACAGGAACGTCTGCTTTGTCAGGCCCGTAGTCGAATGAAGCAAGTTTGTTGTTAACTAGTGGCATAGAAAAATACTTAGCTCGGTCCACAAGAGCAACAATAACCTCACTCATTATGTATTTCATTACACCTTCATTCAAATCGTGCATTACATCTACGCCAACTTGAGAAAATAAATCAAAGTTAGTAACGTGCAGCCAAATACACTCCTCTTTCACACCAGTAAGTGACACATTTTTTGTTATTAAGTCTTCCCTGTAATTATCCATGTTTCTTAAAAGGTTGCTATCTTCTTGAAAAAGTCGCACCATATTAGATTTGGTAACTTTGCAACTTCTGCAAGACATATTACTAGAAAAGCTTTCAACGAAACCAGTAATACTGTGGAGACCTAAGTTATCTCCAAGAATAAGTCCTAAGTCAAAATAAATTTTTCCCTTAAAGTCTGGAAGATCAAAATATATTCCTTCTTTAATTAAAAAATTTAATTCATCAATCAAAGGTTGAAAGACTACTCTATTTCCGAAATTTACCCGATCTGAGGAATGATAAATGATTACCAAGAAAATGTTCGAAAGATGCGATGCATAACGCGGTGGTAAACAAGGTAGTGAAATATAAGCGGCTCCTAATTTATGAATAGAACTGTGACTGCCCAAAGCATTAAGAGGCTCGAAGTCGTCAACTTGCAAAAACAAGGGCATCACCAATTTATTTCCATGATGTGACTGTCGTGATTTCCAAAAAGAACCATGCATAAAATGTTCTATACTTTCGGTTGAATTGTGTTTTACTAAGTTACTCATATACTGTAAAGTTTCCTTCAAAACATGTGACAAAGAAAAGAACTTTTTCAATACTATTCTTAAAGGAATAAAGTGAGCCTTACATTCTACGGCCTTATATGTTCTTATGCCAATACTTTTCGCAAAGTCATATCTTGTTCCTACTGTATACGCTTCAGGTTCAATGAAAGACCCATGTTCTTTAAAATACTTGAGTCTTTTGTAATCACTGTCGAGGTTTGAAAAAGTTGAACCTATACTTTCTATTAATGCAGTACTGTGTCGATCCTCTAATTGCGGCAATATTGATTTGTCGAATATATCTTTAACGCCATTAAAAACTGTATCTACAACGTTCAGAGGCACTTGGGGATTGGCATAAAGAACAGAAATAAACTGTGCTAAACTAACATCCACAGGTATGGTTGAATTATCAGTGCAATTTGAACTAACTGCAGTGTAATTTTGAACAGGACCAATTACATTTTGAGAAGTCTCGCCTATTTCTTCGCTGTTACTCTGTAGCAATGGTTCATTTAAAATTGAATGGTTTTTTAAGTAATGTCTCCTATACGAATTAAATATCTGAAAAGTTCTGAAGCATCCTGTACTTGCACAAGAATAAGAAGTAACAGCTTTGTGATAAAAGTCAATGTGACATCGTAATTTCCTAAAATCGGAAAAGGAGTGTTTGCAGAGTGCACAAGGTACCATTTTATTATTAACAATATGATTATTAAATAATTATTAAGCATTTATCTTAGTAAGCAACTCACGAAGCGGAATCCCCTCCGTGTCGTATTTAGATGTCATTTTGAACATTGTTCGCTGTATGAACATCCAACATGGTGCGGAGTCTTTGGGGTACGCGCAATCTAAGGCCCAATAGATATTAAATGTGTGTTTGATTGCTGAACAAATATCAAAGAGTTGATAGCGCAATCCTTTATGTATAACAATTTCGTAATGAGTCACAGTGGCCCAAGATGATCCTACAGCAAGTATATACGGCTGGTGTGGTATACCTTTTGCAGCAACTATCACTTCCCTGTCAATGCAGAATCGTTCGATGTCTGAAGCAGTTGAAACACGCCCAAGGAAACTGGATCGAACTTCTTCTCTTGAAAGTCTCCACACTTTTTTGCGCGGCATGCAGACAGTCGGCATTTGTCGTAAGAGATTAATTATTGCTAAGAAAATAGCAACATTAGCCTGTTCCTCGCCAACTGGAAAATAAAATTATATAATTAAGTACATGGGACTTGAACCATTCGTGTGCTAAACGTAATAATAAGTAATAAGGTTTTTATATTACTCTTATTATTTTTAAGAATGGAACGTTTTATTTAAATGAACAATCGTGGAAATCAAAGAGAATATTAATATGGAACTTGCATTTTTTTATTTTATTACGAAAATCTAATTTAATATACAGGATGTAGCCGGTAATACACTCAAGAGCAAAAGTTTCGGGTCGGTGAAATACCGTCATATTTCCTAAAATAGTGCAAGGTTGTACAGTTTTTTAATCCTGTCATGATCTTTATTAAATTTTACATCTAAACTGCAGAAATAACAGTAAAAAAACAACACGTTACCAGGTTTAAATCGGACTCGTAAAAACCCATGAAAAAAACAACGTTAACGGAGCGAGATATCGCAAAAATCGTCATTTTTGGATGTTGATATTTTTATGATAGGATCCCAGAAATTGCTGATACATTTAGGTATTACGAAGAATAGTATATTATGTAAATAAGACCATTGTAAAATATTTTATCTATCCAAATATCATAAACCCTCCACGATGCATCCAAGAACCGCACATTATGACCACCATAAAAACAGACTGTTTTGTTAGAACTAATTTCTTATCTGTAAAAATTTTATTATTGCTAAATAATAACATCGATTTCGATGCTATTATTACATTCACATTTCGAACACCTCTGAAAAACAAAGCAATTTGATTTGAACTCTATTCTAATAGCAGTCGAGATGACGTTTAGTTCGAAATGAATTGTCAATTTCATACAAATTTGACAAACGTCGCACGTAAGTAAGATATCGAACGATATGACAGTTGGCGCCAACTCTAGTTTGTATCTGAATAAAAAAAATACTATGACAGCTGCCAGAAAACAACGCCGCCATGCCGGTCATAATATGCGGCTCCTGGATGCATCATGGAGGCTTATGATATGTGGATAGATAAAGTAGTGTATGTAACTGTACATAATTAGGCATTAACACACTCGTGTGATAATTTTATGAAACTCGCCTGCGGCTCGTTTCATAAACCCACACTCGTGTTTAATGCACTTCATTAATGAACACTCACATAAACTACTATAAAAAAATCTATTGCGGTTTATTTAATTTAGGGTGACCCGAAACTTTTGCTCTTGAGTGTAGGAGCAATAAATTAAACGGTAGATTATTAAGCTTGTGAACAATTATTTCCTCGTGGATTTATTTGAAAAAATAAAAATCTTCAAAAAATGTTAACGTGTATTGTTTTACGCTTCTGGAGCTATACGTAACTTTTATATATAATGTGACGTCATAGCATAAGCCCGTTTAATATAGAGCGTTTTCGGGGGGTACCGGTGCGTGCAGATTTCAAATGCATATAACATCACAAAAATAAATCATAAGAAAGTTTTAATGCTACAGTTGTTTTAATGCTGGATTATACTTTCGATTTTCGTAATAAAATAAAAAGATGCAAGTTCCCTATTTAATGGAAAAAAAAACCGTCATTTTAACGTGAGATAAAACTAATACAGTCATTTTTTAGGTTTCCGTACCCAAAGGGTAAAACGGGACCCTATTACTAAGACTCCGCTGTCCATCTGTCTGTCCGTCTGTCACCAGGCTGTATCTCATGAACCGTGATAGTTAGACAGTTGAAATTTTCACAGATGATGTATTTTTGTTGCCACTAAAACAACATACTTAAAAACAGAAATAAACAAATATTTAAGGGGGCTCCCATACAACAAACGTGTGGAAGCCTTAATAGCTCAAGAAAACTAGATTCAAATGTGTGAAAAATTTGGCAAAATTAATGGAGAACTTTATCTATCAGGATATGTGAAACAATAACGTATTTACTCTAAGACATGTAAACTACCCTTTTTCTGCAAATAAATTATTTGATTGATTGATAGGTTATAGAGCAAAGTTAAATTTATAGTAAATTGGCTGTGTCAGACGTAATAGAATACACGAGTTATAATAGAAAATATCGAAATTACTACACGCGTGCCTAATATATTTGAGGAGTTCCCTCAATTTCTCATGGTTCCCATCATCCAACTGGGGCTTTGGAAACAATGGGACCAATCTGGAAGCATATACTATAAATTAAAAAAAGAATTGTATGAATCGGTTCATAAATGACGGAGTTCTGAGGTAACAGACATTAAAAATAAAAAATAAATTAAAAATAAAATACATCCGAATTGAGAACCTCTTCCTTTTTTTGAAGTCGGTTAAAAAAGCAAAGCAACGGTAAATTAAAGAGTTAAGAAATAAATAATACCTTTTTTAAAATAGCATATTCTATTATTTATTTCAGTCATACATACATTTCTTCGCGATAAAGTGTGAAGTTTTTGAGAAAACTAAACATACAGCTGAAAAAAATTAAAACGTACGTTCGTATTTGGTGGCAGATTGCGCTAAAACTATAAGTGATATCGCTTTTGTATATTAAAGGTTTATAGTAAATTTATCAAGGGTTTTTCGTTTTTACACACTTTTTTTATAATTGTGTACGGTTTTCTGTTAAAATGGAAAATACCGCGCTCGGGGAAACTTTCGAGGGGGGGGGGGGGGGGGGGGGGTGAAGCTCACCCCGGAGGGTAGGGGAGAGTAGATAAAATTTAACTTTGCTCGATACCCTACATATCCTGATAGATAAAAGTTCTCCATTAATTTGGCCAAATTTTCAGCAAATTTTCTTGAGCTATAAATGTTTTTGAACTCACCAGACGCCAATTCCAACAAATCGAATGTCGATTGGTCGACTTTTGACGATCCACCCTTTGCGGCAAGCAGTTGCAAAAGTTTAGATTTTATTATGGGGAACCTCTCCGTAAAAGTGTTGTTTGCATTTGGATGTACATCTTCAAAGTCGCCCGTCAGCTGAAATATAAAATAGTTATACATATTGATTTACAGTACCTAGTTTATTTGGTTGTCTGTCGTTTGCCAGAATTTCATATACTATAATTTCATTTGCCATAATTTTATATTCCAGAACGTTTCATTTTCCTTAGTGTTGTATGCCAGAATCATTCATATGTCATTCACATTAGTTGCCATAATTTAAATGCAATGATTTTACTTGACAGAATATTCATTTGCCATAATAACTACATAACAAACATTCCATGTAAAAAATAGGCCAAGTCTCGAGACTCGTTCACAGTAAAAAGTGGTGAGATATTTCGTAGAGCCAAGTCAGGCATTCTTATTAATCTTTATTTGCTTGTTAAATGAAATTCTGCAACTTGGGAATCACACAACTTTACTGCATTTACCTACTAATTTTTGTATAGGTACCAAAACTATGTAAGTGTGATTGCCAAGTCACAAAATTTTATTTAGCAAGCAAATAAAGATTAATAAGAATGCCTGACTTGGCTCTACGAAGTATCTCACCACTTTTTACTGTGAACGAGTTTCGAGGTTTGGCCTATTTTTTACATGGAATGTTTTTTATGGGATCTCATTTCTTTTTGTAGACTTTGTATGGGAATGTTATTTTACCAACCGAAAATAACGTTTGTATAGTTTTGCAGGAAGGAACTGCAAAAGTAACTTTGTAATCGCATGTATTTGTACAAGATTACAAACTTACTTATACAGTTTGCATTTCTCTGAAATGTGACTGAAATTGCAATATTTTTAGGTTTTTTATGACTGTTATTAGGCTAAAACTAATTACGTTTGAAATTTGGAGCTCGTAGGTCTGCTAGAAGTACCTTAGAATTAGCTTGATCATTATCAGTGAGTATGTCAGTGACAAAACTAACGAACTTTGACGGACAATAAACTAAAAGTTCAAATTGAATGTTATCGATATTATATGTTAGCCATATTATGCCCTACATTTTCCCGAAAATTCAGGGTTCTAGCTTTAGCCAGCACAAATTTACAGGATGTTGAAAATGGCTTGAATGGCTTCGAGAAAAGGATGGTAACGGCCGTGCCTCTTTATTTTGCTCGACTTGGCGGGGGCACGGTAGTGCCCCCAGATCATACAAAACACTCCTGTGATTTTATTATCAAACTTTTCTTCGGCTTATTTCAAAACCACACTCGTCTTTTAAGGCCTCTAAAGCCTTGGTCAGACACAGGGCGCGACGCAGCGCCGCGGTCGCGCGGCGCGACCGCGGCGCTATATTTCCATACATGGCCTGTTTGACCACGCTAGCGGTTTGTACGGAGATATCGCGCCGCGGTCGCGCCGCGCGACCGCGGCGCTGCGTCGCGCCCTGTGTCTGACTAAGGCTTTACTGTGTATCAGTTACATGACATGAATAAACTACAAGCAATGTATGCAATTATTGCATACCCTAAATCATAGATACTAAGAAAGCAACTCACCAATTTATATCCGTTTGGTAAATGTAGAGCAGGAAATGATTTAAAATACTCCACACATGAAACACTCTCCAGTAGCTTGATTCGTTGATCCAATGTGGCTTGCCACTTAGCAATCAGTACATCAGGCGGAGAAGAAGAATTTCGTAGCCAATCTAGATTGTCCTCCAGACTTGAATGTTCTATATCATCAGCCGTATCATCAGCATTTGCAGAGTTGACTTTGAAGTCGTCTGGGAGAGGTCGAAGACGTTTAATCCCGCTATGGCTACTGCTATTACTACTGTTGCTGTCGGTTTCACTGCTGCTGCCGCCTTTTCTTTTAACACCCTCAGGTGCCAATGATCTTCGGTGTGTTATGAGCCTATTATGCAAGAGCCCGCTGGCTTGAATAACTTTTCCGTCAACAACGTTGTAAGGCACGTAGTATAAGTTACTGTTTTCCCCTTTGAACAGTTGAGTAATTTCATCGGTCCACTGCTTCCAGACGTCTTTTCTAATTGTGCTATTTACTTTATCTAAACTTTTTAGCTCTGTCTCCACTACACGTTTAACAATGTAGGCGCGATCGGCAGGAGTCAAAGGGTGTTTTTCCGAAGTCTCCAACAATTTTTTTCCATAGGTTTCAGAGCTTAAGAGGGAACGTAAGTTTTTGCTGGTTTCTTGACGGTGTAAACCGAAGTTTTTTAATAGCTCAAGTTCCACGTCATCTCCAAGTGTTAATGAAATTTCCTACAACAAAAAATGTGTATTGTAAATACATTATAGATCGTGCAATAAAGTTTAAATATATAATAATATATAAATAAATTTAGTAGTAGTAAAGTTAGTAGTAGTTTATTAGTTACCTCAACTAATGATTGTTCTTGTGGTATTAAAATAACACCTTCCCTTTCAGGTAAGGTGACAGGCTTTACTTCAGTTTGTATATTAGTAATCTAAAAACAAAGCATATTAAAATTAAAACCTGTACATATCACTAACATCACTTATGCAGATTACACATTCTAATAAAATGAGCGAAAAGTGGGGTTAAGAAATTGAACTTACATGTTGTCGCTGTTTGTCAAGTGCTGTTCTTATTTTAATTCTGTCTACAATGTTTGGAGCTATAACTGCTAATTCATTATCATTTGCCGCCAGCAGTATGTCAAGAGTCATTCCATCCTCTGAAATAAGCAAGTGTGTTAAAAATTAAAAGTGCTATGGAAAAATCATTGCCCATTAATATTTCAGCGGGCCCAGAAAACTTATAGTAGAGTCGCGGGCAGAAACTAGTTAGTTATACATCCGGATCCTTCCAAGTTTAGTGAGTAACATACATACAATGTTTGTAACTCTTTCGTGTTAAAATGGCTGGATGGATTTGAATGAAATTTGGAATAAAAATAGATAGCTTATTTATTTAACACATAGGATACCCTTTTATCCCGAATAAAGCCACTATTCCCGGGGGTAGTCAACGTGGACGAAGTCGCGGGCAGAGGTTAGTAGACTTAAACAACCATGCAATGTGCAACACATAAACAACACAAAATCAGCACCATAAAACATTCGAGCAGTTTTAAAACCTTTACCACGGATTTCAAGTTATTAAACCACAAAAACGGTTAGTAAAATACACAAACACAACACACAAAGAACACAAAAAGTAAACACTTACGATCGTCAGTTGTTAAGGAAATGAAGTCCAAGTGACAGTTAAAATGGTGAAGCTATGAGATAAATAAGCTGGCTTCATAGGGGCGCCGCGCGTGCGCCGGTTACGATAACCATCTAGGTCAACGAATTTGCCACCAGGTCAAAGCTTACTTGAACACTAAACTAATAATGGCGGATCAGAAGTCTAATTTCCATTGTTCAAGGATTCACTCTTCACTTTTTCATAATAGAACTTGCATAAACATGATCGAAAGAGTGATATTGACTAAATATTGGAGTATAGAAGCTTTCTTAGCATCAGGAACAAGCGCTTGATGTTCAAATTAAGTAGCTGTTTCCGGGTCAGGTGAAAGCCGGCAGCCGTGTTATTTTTATAGGTATCAACTTCAATTTAAAGTACGAAAAGGTAACTAGGTGATGCGATACCGAACTTGAAACAATAATAGGTACAATATGATTTAACACACACTTTAACCACCACAGCCTAGTACTTATAACAAATGCAGTTACTATTGAGCTAATACACTACGAATAAGGTTAACGCGCGCGGCGTCACAGACACTGAACGAGTGAAACTAGTGCCGCCGCCATGTTGGATTGTTGAGTGCTTGCGATGTGACTCCATTCCATGGTGCCTTGCGTAGGTACTTTTATGGCGCGCAAAGTTTGGCTTGCTGGAGTAACCTAATAAATAAATAAACATATTGGAACGTATGTCTGGGAAATAAGATTTACAAAATAGGTACCAACCTAGTACATACTTTTAATAAGACTTGACCCACTCGTATAGGTTCTATACAATATTAAATTGCAAGAATTGAGTTACTAAATAGGTACCTATCTACTGGGATTACGCCATGTGATAAGTAAGGCTGGGCAAGGCGGGGGGGCCTCGGCACAAAAACACGTGCGGGAGTACGGAACGGCCAGGACTTCGGAAGTTTACACTTTACACATAAATAAATCGCACGCGCACGGCCAGTTTGCGCTGCTCGTCATATTTTTCAATAAAGACAGACCCCCCAGGCGTGCACCGGCGCGTGTTATAACGGACGCCCTATAAAATCAGTTAAAACCAAATAAGAGGCAAAACTAAAATTAAAAATACATACCAAGCATTTTGTCAAGCGGTCCTTGTCGAACTCCTGCTTCTTCCAAGAAGCTTTTTAAATTGTTTTCCATGTAATCTTCCATTGTCCATGCACGCACCCACGCAGGCACGCACGCAGATGGCCGAATTACAAATGGAAGCAATGGTATACGGGATGCGACGCGTTTTGGCTAAGTTGGCTAACACGACAAAGCAACTTTGTTACTTTTGTCATTGTCATAACCCCTCCTCACTTCATACCCTTAAACGTTTTTAATGTAACAACATAATATTGGACATCGTCAAAGCGGCAACTCTTTTTTGTTATATTTGTTTTTAATATGAATACTGTGTTTATTTTTATGTTTGGCGCTCAACAACAGTTTACTTATTTGTATTAGCAAAATAATATTGTCCACGGTGTGAGGCAAAAGAGTCTACAGATTATATATATCAACACCTAGCAATTTGTCACAGCAACCTCGAGACGCAACTATAAGAAAGAAAGAGGACAGCAAACGTTCATTTCATTCAAGTTGAAGGCGGTTGCTGTGCTAAGAGGTGTACATATAGAACGCTTTATGGGATCTACAGATTAGATGATTTCACCACATTTTGTCAGTACAACATGTCGAAGTCAGAATTGGATGTGTCGTAGAGATGTAACAATCCGACCACATGTGTATGCAATTTCTCAGTACAACTCGTTTGGCAGTTGGATCAGCAGCGCAACGTGCCTCCAGACGATAGCAATTAGTCAGCTTCTGACAAATTGGGGCTGACAAATCATGACATGTAAATACCCCATTACCACAGTTTGACATTACAACATGTCGATGTCATAATTGGGTGTGCCGTACAGATGTTGGGGTTTATACATGTAGTGATTTGTCAGCCTCAATTTATCAGAAGCTGACTAATTGCTATAATATCTCTGCACCCAATACCACAAAAGTAACAATTACAATTGACAAATAACATACTACAAATCTGTAAGGTTTACAATGGAATGTATACTTTGTGTTACGATATTTTGGCTACAATTCAACAAAGATGTCGAATTGTACACTTGTAAAGTTTTGTGCGATAGGCCGCTGGAGACATAATATTGCGCTGCTGATTCAACTGTCAAACGAGTTGTACTGAGAAATTGCGTGCACACTTTGTCAGTTATTGAGATATTAACGTGCAAAAATCGGCATTTTTACAAGCTTTATCTATCCAAATATCATAAACCCTCCATGATGCGTTCAAGAACCGCACATTATGACCACCATAAAAATAGACTGTTTTGTAAGAACAAATTTCTTATCTGTGTAAATGTTATTATTGCTAAAAATTAACATCGATTTCGATAGTATTATTTCATTCAAATTTCGAACATCTCTGAAATCAAAGAAATTTGATTTGACCTCTATTCTCATATCAGTCGAGATGACGTTTAGTTCGAAATGAATTGTCAATTTGCATACAAATTTGTCAAATTTCGCACGTAAGTAAGATATCGAATGATATGATATTTGAATCCGACTCTAGTTTGTCTCTGAATTAAGAAAAAAACTATGACAGCTGCCAGAAAACAACGCCGCGATGCCGTTCATAATATGCGGCTCCTGAATGCATCATGGAGGCTTATGATATGTGGATAGATAAAGTAGTGTATGTAACTGTACATAATTAGGCATTAAGACACTCGTGTGATGTTATTATGAAACTCGCCTTCGGCTCTTTTCATAAACCCACACTCGTGTTTAATGCCCTTCATTATGTACAGTCACATAAACTACTATTATACCACAGTCTACCTACATACAGTCTGCAAGCTCAGGGCCACGCGGGCTTACGACAGGGGGGGAACGCGGGGAATCGGGAGACGAGGAAGTTTCTGAACTATTCTGAAGGGGTGTCAAGTTTGCCTTTATGAAACAGACTTTAAATATCGGTAAGGTTTAGGTATATTTTTATTATATCACTTAAATTGTGTTCCAAATTGATATCATCTGAGGGCTCAAGGTCTTTTAATATAAATCCGTGGGAAAGTAAAAAAGGCCGCCATTCTTTAGAAATCGATATCGGAGGGTCCGCGGGGTCCCTTAATATGAATCCGAGCTTGAATTGTAAAATAGTTGCCGCCATCTTGAAATTCTTTAAATAAAGTTCGATTTGGTTCAAAATCGATATCTGAAGGTCCGCGGGGCCTCTGAATATGAATCTGAGCTTGGATTGTAAAATAGTTGCGGCCATCTTGAAATTCTTTAAATAAAGTTCGATTTGGTTCAAAATCGATATCTGAAGGTCCGCGGGGCCTCTTAATATGAATCCGAGATTGGATTGTAAAATAGTTGCCACCATCTTGAAATTCTTTAATGAAAGTTCGATTTGGTTCAAAATCGATATCTGAAGGTCCGCGGGGCCTCTTAATATGAATCCGAGCTTGGATTGTAAAATAGTTGCGGCCATCTTGACATTCTTTAAATAAAGTTCGATTTGGTTCAAAATCGATATCTGAAGGTCCGTGGGGCCTCTTAATATTAATCCGAGCTTGGATTGTAAAATGGCCATCTTGAAATTCTTTAAATAAAGTCCGATTTGGTTCCAAATCGATATCTGGGGGTCCGCAGGGCCTCTTAATATGAATCCGAGCTTGGATTGTAAAATAGTTGCCACCATCTTGAAATTCGTTAAATAAAGTTCGATTTGGTTCAAAATCGATATCTGAAGGTCCGCGGGGCCTCTGAATATGAATCTGAGCTTGGATTGTAAAATAGTTGCGGCCATCTTGAAATTCTTTAAATAAAGTTCGATTTGGTTCAAAATCGATATCTGAAGGTCCGTGGGGCCTCTTAATATTAATCCGAGCTTGGATTGTAAAATGGCCACCTTGAAATTCTTTAAATAAAGTCCGATTTGGTTCAAAATCGATATCTAAAGGTCCGCGGGGCCTCTTAATATTAATCCGAGCTTGGATTGTAAAGTAGTTGCGGCCATCTTGAAATTCTTTAAATAAAGTCCGATTTGGTTCAAAATCGATATCTAAGAGTCCGCGGGGCCTCTTAATATAAATCCGAACTTGGATTGTAAAAAAAATGCCACCATCTTGAAATTCTTAAAATACAGTCCGATTTGGTTCCAAATCGATATCTGGGGGTCCGCAGGGCCTCTTAATATGAATCCGAGCTTGGATTGTAAAATAGTTGCCACCATCTTGAAATTCTTTAAATAAAGTTCGATTTGGTTCAAAATCGATATCTGAAGGTCCGCGGGGCCTCTGAATATGAATCTGAGCTTGGATTGTAAAATAGTTGCGGCCATTTTAAAATTCTTTAAATAAAGTTCGATTTGGTTCAAAATCGATATCTGAAGGTCCGCGGGGCCTCTGAATATGAATCTGAGCTTGGATTGTAAAATAGTTGCGGCCATCTTGAAATTCTTTAAATAAAGTTCGATTTGGTTCAAAATCGATATCTGAAGGTCCGTGGGGCCTCTTAATATTAATCCGAGCTTGGATTGTAAAATGGCCATCTTGAAATTCTTTAAATAAAGTCCGATTTGGTTCAAAATCGATATCTAAAGGTCCGCGGGGCCTCTTAATATTAATCCGAGCTTGGATTGTAAAGTAGTTGCGGCCATCTTGAAATTCTTTAAATAAAGTCCGATTTGGTTCAAAATCGATATCTAAGAGTCCGCGGGGCCTCTTAATATAAATCCGAACTTGGATTGTAAAAAAAATGCCACCATCTTGAAATTCTTAAAATACAGTCCGATTTGGTTCCAAATCGATATCTGGGGGTCCGCAGGGCCTCTTAATATGAATCCGAGCTTGGATTGTAAAATAGTTGCCACCATCTTGAAATTCTTTAAATAAAGTTCGATTTGGTTCAAAATCGATATCTGAAGGTCCGCGGGGCCTCTGAATATGAATCTGAGCTTGGATTGTAAAATAGTTGCGGCCATTTTAAAATTCTTTAAATAAAGTTCGATTTGTTTCAAAATCGATATCTGAAGGTCCGCGGGGCCTCTTAATATTAATCCGAGCTTGAATTGTAAAATAGTTGCCACCATCTTGAAATTCTTTAGTGAAAGTTCGATTTGGTTCAAAATCGATATCTGAAGGTCCGCGGGGCCTCTTAATATGAATCCGAGATTGGATTGTAAAATAGTTGCGGCCGTCTTGAAATTCTTTAAATAAAGTTCGATTTGGTTCAAAATCGATATCTGAGGGTCCGTGGGGCCTCTTAATATTAATCCGAGCTTGGATTGTAAAATGGCCATCTTGAAATTCTTTAAATAAAGTCCGATTTGGTTCAAAATCGATATCTAAAGGTCCGCGGGGCCTCTTAATATTAATCCGAGCTTGGATTGTAAAGTAGTTGCGGCCATCTTGAAATTCTTTAAATAAAGTCCGATTTGGTTCAAAATCGATATCTAAGAGTCCGCGGGGCCTCTTAATATAAATCCGAACTTGGATTGTAAAAAAAATGCCACCATCTTGAAATTCTTAAAATACAGTCCGATTTGGTTCCAAATCGATATCTCGGGGTCCGCAGAACCTCTTAATATGAATCTGAGCTTGGATTGTAAAATAGTTGCCGCCATCTTGAAATTCTTTAAATACAATCCGATTTGGTTCAAAATCGATATCTGAGGGTCCGCGGTATTTAAAGAATTTCAAGATGGCGGCAACTTATACTTGACTTGGCTAGTTTTTACATACAAGAAATCTGGCTAATCATCTTTATGTTATACGTAATACCTAACTATACTGTATAAATTGTAAGGTAATATCTAAGCTGATCCAACAGTGCAGTCTGATTGTAAGGATTCTCAGATGCGTTTGTGGGCTGCATAATACTTTTACATTCTATAGTTTGTCAGAATAATATTGTAACTGCATTTATTTAATATATATATAGCCCTCCGAATCGCTAAACTTAAGTGGCAGTGGACGGGGCACATTGCACGTAGAACCGATGGCCGTTGGGGTGGAAAGTTGGAGTGGCGACCACGTAGAGGAAGGCGCGGCGTGGGTAGGCCCCCCACAAGGTGGACTGATGACCTGGTCAAGGTCGCGGGAGTCTGCTGGATGCGGGTGGCGCAGGACAGGTCATTTTGGCACTCTTTGGGGGAGGCCTATGTCCAGCAGTGGACGTCTTTTGGCTGATATCATGATGATGATGATTTATTTAATACTTTTTCGGATTAACAAAGTATAATTGTAACCACAACTAAAATATGCAGCTTATTTGTACTAACAAAATGCATGATGTTCGTGGAACCATACAGTTCAACAAGAAAAATATTGCCATAAGCACTAAGCAAATCAAACGTTGTCGTCACAACATTGTTAATTGGTGCGTTGTTAAGTTATCAACCTAAATGTTAATACTGTAACAAATGTTATTTTGTCAGATTATACTTTGTAATTGCATTTATTTCATACTTTTTCGGGTCAACAAAGTATAATTGTTACCACAACTAAAATATGCAGCTTATTTGTAATAACAAAATGCATGTTGTTCGTGGAACCATACAGTTCAACAAGAAAAATATTGCCATAAGCACTAAGCAAATCAAACGTTGTCGTCACAACATTGTTAATTGGTGCGTTGTTAAGTTATCAACCTAAATGTTAATACTGTAACAAATGTTATTTTGTCAGATTATACTTTGTAATTGCATTTATTTCATACTTTTTTGGGTCAACAAAGTATAATTGTTACCACAACTAAAATATGCAGCTTATTTGTTCTAACAAAATGCATGTTGTTCGTGGAACCATACAGTTCAACAAGAAAAATATTGCCATAAGCACTAAGCAAATCAAACGTTGTCGTCACAACATTGTTAATTGGGGCGTTGTAAAGTTATCAACCTAAATGTTCATACTGTAACAAATGTTATTTTGTCAGATTATACTTTGTAATTGCATTTATTTCATACTTTTTTGGGTCAACAAAGTATAATTGTTACCACAACTAAAATATGCAGCTTATTTGTACTAACAAAATGCATGTTGTTCGTGGAACCATACAGTTCAACAAGAAAAATATTGCCATAAGCACTAAGCAAATCAAACGTTGTCGTCACAACATTGTTAATTGGTGCGTTGTTAAGTTACCAACCTAAATGTTAATACTGTAACAAATGTTATTTTGTCAGATTATACTTTGTAATTGCATTTATTTCATACTTTTTTGGGTCAACAAAGTATAATTGTTACCACAACTAAAATATGCAGCTTATTTGTTCTAACAAAATGCATGTTGTTCGTGGAACCATACAGTTCAACAAGAAAAATATTGCCATAAGCACTAAGCAAATCAAACGTTGTCGTCACAACATTGTTAATTGGGGCGTTGTAAAGTTATCAACCTAAATGTTCATACTGTAACAAATGTTATTTTGTCAGATTATACTTTGTAATTGCATTTATTTCATACTTTTTTGGGTCAACAAAGTATAATTGTTACCACAACTATAATATACAGCTTATTTGTACTACCAAAATGCATGTTGTTCGTGGAACCATACAGTTCAACAAGAAAAATATTTCCATAAGCACTAAGGAAATCAAACTTTGTCGTCACAACATTGTTAATTGGTGCGTTGTTAAGTTATCAACCTAAATGTTCATACTGTAACAAATGTTATTTTGTCAGATTATACTTTGTAATTGCATTTATTTCATACTTTTTTGGGTCAACAAAGTATAATTGTTACCACAACTAAAATATGCAGCTTATTTGTACTAACAAAATGCATGTTGTTCGTGGAACCATACAGTTCAACAAGAAAAATATTGCCATAAGCACTAAGCAAATCAAACGTTGTCGTCACAACATTGTTAATTGGTGCGTTGTTAAGTTATCAACCTAAATGTTAATACTGTAACAAATGTTATTTTGTCAGATTATACTTTGTAATTGCATTTATTTCATACTTTTTTGGGTCAACAAAGTATAATTGTTACCACAACTAAAATATGCAGCTTATTTGTTCTAACAAAATGCATGTTGTTCGTGGAACCATACAGTTCAACAAGAAAAATATTGCCATAAGCACTAAGCAAATCAAACGTTGTCGTCACAACATTGTTAATTGGGGCGTTGTAAAGTTATCAACCTAAATGTTCATACTGTAACAAATGTTATTTTGTCAGATTATACTTTGTAATTGCATTTAGTTCATACTTTTTTGGGTCAACAAAGTATAATTGTAACCACAACTAAAATATGCAGCTTATTTGTACTAACAAAATGCATGTTGTTCGTGGAACCATACAGTTCAACAAAAAAAAAATTGCTAAAAGCACAAAGCAAATCAAACGTTGTCGTCACAACATTGTTAATTGGTGCGTTGTTAAGTAATCAACCTAAATGTTAATACTGTAACAATTATTAGTTTGTCAGAATATACTTTGTTATTGCATTTATTTCATACTTTTTTGGGTCAACAAAGTATAATTGTTACTACAACTAAAATATGCAGCTTATTTGTACTAACAAAATGCATGTTGTTCGTGGAACCATACAGTGCAACACGAAAAATATTGCCATAAGCACAAAGCAAATCAAACGTTGTCGTCACGACATTGTTAATTGGGGCGTTGTTAAGTTATCAACCTAAATGTTAATACTGTAACAAATGTTATTTTGTCAGATTATACTTTGTAATTGCATTTATTTCATACTTTTTCGGGTCAACAAAGTATAATTGTTACCACAACTAAAATATACAATTTATTTGAACTAACAAAATTCATATTGTTCGTGGAACCAACCATTCAACAAGAAAAATATTGCCATACGCACAAAGTAAAACAAATGTTGTCATCACAAAATAGTTAATTAGTGCGTTGTTTAATTAACAACCTAAATGTAAGCAATATAGCAATTGTAATTTTGTCAGAATATACTTTGTTACTGCATTTATTTTATACTTGTACAAGTCAACAAGGTATTTTGTCATCACTACAATATATACAACTTATTTGTACTAACAAAACGAAAATTGTTCGTGGAACTATACAATTCAACAACAAAAAATTTGCTTCACGCACAAAGCAAATAAATGTTGTCATCTCAAAAAAGTTACAAGGCGCGTTGTTGAGTTAACAACCTAATTTTAAATACTGTTACAATTGTTTTTTGTTAGATTGGGCTTTGTTACTATACATATATTCAATTTTAATAAGCAAGCAACGTACTGTTGTTACCAATACAACAAAACATAAACTTTGATGGTGTGACTAATTGCGAGTTGTTCAAGTCACTATAAACCCGGAACAATAAAAATATGATCGCAGAAACTAACTGGATTTATTTGCAGTCACCAAGCTTTTTGTTTCTGTGACAAGAAAAAAATAACAAAGTTTTTATTGTGGCTTTGTTAGGCCATTTTTTTCTGAGTGTGGGTTTATCCAAATTTTCACCCCTATTTCATCCCTGAGGGGATTATTTTCGGGATTAAAACTATCCGTTGTCATACTCCGGGACTCAAACTATCGTTAAACCAAATTTCATCAAAATAGGTCACAAACAAAGTTTCGCCCCCAATTACACCCCCTTAGGGGATTATTTTCGGGAGTAAACTATCCTATGTCCTTCCCCAAGACTCAAACTTGCTATACCGTAAATGGGTTCCATCCAAATTTTTATACCCCATTTCACCCCCTTAGGAGATCTGGACTAAATAATTATTTTAAGTCCTTCCCCAGGACTCTTAACTATCTCAATACCAAATTTCATCTAAATCGATTCTATCCAAATTTTCACCTCTCATTTCACCCCCTCAGGAGACGATTTTTCAGGATAAAAACTATGCATTGTCCTTCCCTGGGACACCTCCTATCTCTATACCAAATTTTAACTAAAGGGATTAATCCACATTTTCATTCCCTTGGGGGATGATTTTCGGGATTCAAACTATCCATTGTCATTCTCCGGGACTCAAACTATATCTATACCAAATTTGGTCTAAACGGAGTCCATCCAAAATTTCACCCCCCATTTTCACCGCCTTAGGGGAAGATTTCCGGAATAAAAACTATCCAATGTCCTTCCCCAGAACTTAAACTACCTCTGAACTAAATTTTATCAAAATGGGTCACATCCAAATTTTCACCCCTCCATTTTACCCCTTAAAGGGAAGATTTTCGGGATAAAACCTATCCTTTGACCTTCCCCGGGACTCATGCTAATTATATACCAAATTTCATCCAAATCGGTGCAGCGGTTTAAGTAGCTCCATACAAATGTCCACCCCCATTTCATCCCCTTAGGGGTTGATTTCCAGGATAAAATTTACCCTAAGTCCTTCCCCAGGACTCAAACTATCTCTATACCAAATTTCATCTTAATCGGTTTAGCCGTTTTCACGTGATGCGCGGTCACATAAACAGACAAACAGATAAACAGATAAACAGACAAACAGATAAACAGACAAACAGACAAAAATTCTAAAAACTGTAGGAACGTGTTCTGTTATCGATTTTAAGTATCCCTAGCCAATTTTTTTTCGATTATCTTCCATGTACAGACTTTCGACCCTCTTCAGCTTTATTATATGTATAGATAGATACATACATATATATACTTATATACATATATGACATCCATAACTCAGGAACAAATATTCGTGATAAACACACAAATAAATGTCCTGACCGGGATTCGAACCCGGGACCTGCAGCTTCGTAGGCAGAGTCACTACCCACTAGGCTACGGAGGCCGTTTATACCTATAGAAGGGAAACTATTTCACACTTAGTGGGTTGCAGTTTTAAGTGAGTGTAAAGCTTTACAACTTATGGCAGTTGGACATGCCGTTTAATGCGTCACGGTACAAACGTGTTATTAAGCCGTTGCGAGGCTGATCGTACTAGTTAAATTTCAATCTCTAAAGTTGTTATCGAAGGTTGCCAATTCAAAATCACAAAAATCAATCTGCCCATTCGCCGCCATCGCCTTCTGCGGAAAACGCTCAGTTTAGTTACCACTCTCAGCGGTCACCCATCGGAGACCCACTTAGTCGATGCTTTGACTAGTGCAATTGATGCGAATGGTGCGCTGCGAGGCTATGAGCACTTCCATCATAACTCTTCTCTCTGTTCAATAAATGTTATCGATTGATGTCATTCGCAGTACGTTGTTGAACAAATGCCCATTGCTAAGCCAATTACCCCGGTCTTATGGTTTCAAGACGACAACGCATTATAATGCAAGAATAAAATAAAATAAAGTTAAAGCTGACGTCTGTAAATAATTATTGAAATAAAAAGTAGGTATTTACCAGGTAAGTTGTATGGAAGAGATCGCTCTTAAGCGATAAGACCACCTGTTGTTTTACCTCTATTTAATACCATCTCCCTGTACCTCTGTGTTTTATTTTGTAACCGCCCTATCTGTGTGAGGTAAAGAGTATTTGTATTGTATTGTATTTTTATCCTCAAACATTTTACGGGAAAGTGGACGTTATATTCCCTACACGTTGGAAGGCGAAGTTACAATTAGTTACGATTAATTCATTCTCGTAGATATGATTTAATAACGGGATCATCATTGTCATAATTATTATTCTATAGCTAGGCTCTTGTCGGTGTAGTAATCCGGATACCTTCGATATCCATAATTTCATTTGCCATAATCATAATTTGCCATAAAAGTGATTTTCTCAGAAACCGCAACATTTTCAGGACATTTTTTATAAAATTTGTATAGAAGAGGTAGGGTACCTACCCTGTAAGTTAGGTTGGGTTTGTTTTATAAAACTTCTGATAAGTTGAAAGTTTCAGAGAAAAACGAATTAGGGCAATGATTATGGCAAACGTCACATTTGTGGCGAATGAAATTATGGATTTCATTAGTTACTCGTAGTAATCATTACTCTTCTCTGTTCATACCCATTAATCCATGTTTGAGGACATTTTAGTACGGTAGTATCCTCACTTGCTTTTTGCACCGCAGCTCAGAGGCAGGAGTCTGCCCTCTGTTATCTGGACAGAAGCCTTTACGGAATCTACTTCTTCGGCCCGACCATTATCCATACTAGAATTAAGTAAATACTATTTAGGGTACTCACCTCCTCGCACCTCACGCAGCTCTGGTGGATGAGTGAGTATCCACCAGAGCTGTGTAAGGTGCGAGGCGGCGAACGAAGAAGATATCACCCTATTGATTATTTTTTTCCTCACCGCCTCGCAATCTCGCACAGCTCTGGTGGACACTCACCCTTATACAATCAGCATCAAAAGTAGTTACGCAAACGAAGACGTCAAAAGTCTTTATTAAAAGGGAATAAGAACTTTTGACGTCTTCGTTTGCGTAGCTACTTTTGATGCTGACTGTACGTGCTGTATGTATACAACGGACAACAGATAGTCACATGATAAAAAGGCAACTGGGTCATTCAAAGACGGGGTTCAAGGGAATTGGTTCAAATGGATTAACATTATGCTCTTGTGCAACCTGTTATACTTACTACAACCTACATTGGGTACTTTCCTGGGCAATAATATTTAATTGATGATTTAACTGACGGGCTATATATTTTTTTTAAGGAAAATTGTTTTGGCTGACATATATTATAGAAGGGCATTTGGGGCATTGGATTGTCAGGCGATTTGGACTACAGGTAGAGCCATGCTTTTCTTGCGCCACTGTGGACTGTCGAATTGTACCACACGACTAATTTAAAAATCATATTTTGCAAGTCTAGTAGAGGATAATTAATATAATATAAAATATAATATAAATATAATATAAATATTACGGGACAATCTTACACAAATCAACCTAGGCCCACGGTAAGCTCAGTAAAGGCTTGTGTTGTGGGTACTAGGCGATGATATATATAATAGATACATACATATAGATACTTATATACATACATAACATCCATAACTCAGGAACAAATATTCGTGATAATAAATACACAAATAAATGCCCTGACCGGGATTCGAACCCGGGACCTCCAGCTTCGTAGGCAGAGTCACTACCCACTGGGCTACGGAGGCCGTTAAAATATATAATATATAATTATAATTATTTCTTATCAGTATCTAAACTCTAAGATTGTTTGGCATTTGACTTGTTTTGTGTTGAAATGATAACTTCTCAAAATCATACAAATCGAAAGTTGACTCAAGTCATTCGGGTACACATATTATAATTACTCGATTAATAACTAAGTAGGTACGTGAGTGACCAAGCTTCAGGTGAAAATATGGTGAAAAGGAAATTTGCCAGATATTGTCTTCTACGTCTATTATTTGCCCCCGTAAACCCAATTTCATCGCAATTTTTAGAGCCGTTTTCGAAAACGTGAATATTTTTTATTATTTCATTTATTGTGAGACAACATCCACACATACACATTACCCTTACCCTACGCTAAATATAATACAAATAGGTATATAATGATGTACGTTTAATGATAGGGTCCTGTGATTAACACTAAAACTGAGTAAGAAAATAAATTCACTCACGATAGTTATCTGATCTCAAGGCTAGATGAAATCGGACTGGGTTGAATATGGCGCACGCAATATCTCAATGAATGAATGAGTGAAGATAATGAAAGGTGAATGTATGTAGGTAAGGTTTGGACTAAAAGGGTTAGCACGGGCGTGTGTATAAGGGTGTTCTTACAAATATTGCTCGTTTTCAAATATTTGAAATTGGCACTGTTTTGATGTGACACGACCCACGTGTCTAAGTAACAGGATAGATAACGTCACATAATATTCAATCCGTTTTACAGTGCGAGAATAGAGTCCCAGCGTCGACAACGTCAGCATACAAAAAGGCTGAAACTACTTTTTCAATCCCCATACCCTTACCCTTCCGGAAATGAAAATAAAACCGTAGGGCGGTTGACAAATGACTGCGATATTCAAATCGAAGGGTTTTACGGATTTGCTGGTGAGCAAGATATGGTGTAAAACATTTGTAGTTTTTAAATTATAAATCTGTTATCAAATACCTACTTATATTTTTCCACTATTAAAACTTAACTTGGTTTATTTGTTATACCAAATAAAAATAAAATTTCACGACAATCAGTTCGAAAAACAGCGGGCTTAGCATGGTTGCCATTTTATCACTTATCGTTGTGGATAAGACGTCTGTCACTCTCGCACTCGCATACTTATCAGAACGTGACGGACGTCTTATCCACAGCGATAACTGATAAGTGATAAAATGATAACCATGCTAAGCCCGCAGCGGGCGTAGTATAAGATTGCCATTTTAGTACTTAAATGCAGAGTGTTACATTGGTCGTGATACGAAATAGCAAAATATGAATCTATCCACGAGGCTGTTCTTACATTTTCGTCAGTCTAAAATGAGCTAAGTGTATGAAATGGTTGTTTTTTTTTTGCAAAACACAAAGTTGGTGCCATAGTAAAAGTTGTTCAGAATCATGGATAGATTCACATTCTGGTAATTCGTATCACGTCACACCCTGTATATTTATGAACTTGACTGTAATAGATTTTACAATGCACTTGCTCTGAATGTGCCCCTTTATATGGTTCAACATAAACACGGGAAGTGGACGATGCTAGTACGAGCAGCGCCGGTCTGCACCTGCCCGTGCGGAATGGATTTCAGTACAATATTCCCGCACACTATGCGGGAATGAGATTTCATGAGTTCGTGACAATTAAAATTTCAACTTTTATGCATATTTTTTTTTATTTCCTCGCATGATGCATTGTAAAATGTTGTATGATACACGTGCGGATAGGAATTACCTACTTTACGCACTTGTATCATAAATAACTATTGCTTGCGACTATGTCCATTTCGCTTGCGTATAAATATAAATATAAGCGGAGATTATCAACTACTTATACGCATGCGCAGTGGACATTTTCGAAGGCAAAATCTAGTACAGTCGTACAGGTTCCTAATTATCTGACCAACCAGCACCTTGTGCCCTTGTGTTATACTTATTTCGAAAAAGTATTCTATATAAATAAATTCGCTCGTTCGTTCAATAATATTTTTGATCACTTTGTCCGTACACATGTTTTCGAACTCGACTGTACCTAAAGAGTAAACTGAAACGCCGACGGCTGAAGCTCTGAGCTCATCGGCTCTGCCAAAATACTCAATGATTTATTGTAGGCAATAAAATACTTCAAGATTCCGAGCTGCCAGCCCATTGTTTACGTAACTGTGTGCCTGAAAACCAATCCATATTGAGTAAATATTTCGGTGGTGGATTTTCTTCTATAATACTCGTTTATATTTACTTCTATAATTCACGTGAATAATGTACAGAATAACGCCGTTTGACTAACTTAATTCTTATTATACACACCCGCATACAGCACGGAAAGAACTTTTTTTTTTTTTTTTTTTTCGTTCTGCTAAAACATTTATATATTTTATTCATAAAGAAAATGTACAAACAAGGGGTGACGACGGCAATGACAAAAAGAAAAGATGGGGCGGAGGGGGAGGTTGGTTGTTAAATCTTGCCTAGTTTAGAATTCCTGCTCCGTCTTCGCAATCGAAGGCTTTGATGTGTCTTCTGGTGCCTCTCACTCTCATGGAGACAGCTTGTATGTGTGATATTTGAACTTTAACTTTTAGCCAGAAAATTATTTGTGAGTAAGGTTTTTCCCATTTGGATGATAATTTGGATGCTGTTTTTTTCAAGAAATTCATATATTCAGTCCCTAAGGCGATGTCCCGAAGGTGATGGATCACATGAGATTACTAATGGAGTAAATGAGGCTCTTAAGTCTTCTGTGGCTCGGTCATATTTAAGATGTTTTTCTCGGCTGTGTCTTTGTGCTGTTTTTTGCCATGTAAGGTTGCTGTAGGAGGAAGCGTCAGCATTAACTATGCGAACGTCGAAGAACGCTATCCTTGCAGGTTCCCAAACACTATTTAGTAATAAGTCCCCTATAAGAGATGGCTGTGTAGTACTTGCATCACGCATTATAGGTTCAATTGTGCCAGTTCCCCAAGCTAGTTCAGCCCAATTTTTGCAATCGTCTCTATGTTGATCAAATAATCATGGCCTTGTTTAATTAGTCCACCTTTTTTTACAATTTAGGGCATGATTCAAGTCAAAATTATTTTCTTCGCATCCGTCGCAAATCTGAGGAAACAACTTAGTATGTTTTTAGGGTTCCGTACTCAAAGAGTAAAACGGGACCCTATTACTAAGACTTCGCTGTCCGTCCGTCTGTCTGTCACCAGGCTGTATCTCAAGAACCGTGATAGCTAGGGAGTTGACATTTTCACAGATTATGTATTTCTGTTGCCGCTATAACAACAAATACTAAAAACAAAATAAAATATTTTTTAAGGGGGCCCATAAAACCAACGTGATGCCGGTTTTTTTTTGTAGAGTCGCTACCGCTGTCCCTGGGACCAGTTTGAAAACCAGCGCCAGGCTGCTAAGCCTAGCACATGATGAAACTGGATCCCATTTGCCATACCTACTAAGTAGTTTAATCTTGTTAAATGTTAAGTGACATTTGTTTCTATTTCTTGTAACTTTTTAGTGTATTGCATGTGTTATGTTTTTCTTTATCTTCAAGGCAAATAAAAAAAAAACATTTTTTTAAATTATAATTATAAGAAATAAACACTAACTGCTTTTTTATGGAGGAGCGGGTCTTCCTGACACAGGTATTTTTTACCTACTTACTAGAAAGACCCAACCTGATTTTCATTGTTACTAGCAATCTATAAAATAAATCATTTTCATTTTCATTTTTTCATTTATTCTTATGACGACCGTTTAGCTTAGTTGGTATGGGTGACACTGCCTACGAAGCTAGAGGTCCTGGGTTCGTATCCCGGTAAGGGCATTCGTTTGTATGATAAGCACTGAGTCATGGATGTTTTCTATGTATTTAAGTAATTATTTATCTAGTAATCAAGTAATTTCAAGTAATCAAGTAATTTTATTAGCATTCATGTTGTTACATAAAGGTGGTAGGTAGGTAGGTGTTACAATATGGACGTATCAAACATGAGCCCTGCAAGGGCATCGCAAAACTAATAGTATTGAAATTAAATACTAACTTAAAAACTAACAAAGCTTAAAGTAATATACAATTAGCTATAACAAATCTCTTTGAGCCGAATTGTAGTTAATGTTTGTTTGTGTTAGGTTACTAGTAGTGATGTAAGAACTTTGTTAAAGTAATTTGTCTTCTAAGTATTCACTAATAGAATAATACGCTTTATTTAGAAGAATTTGTTTTACTTGGCTTATAAATTTATTTTCTTTGCTTTCTTTTTTAATTTTTTCTGGTAGTTTATTATATAATTTTATGGACATTATTAAAGGGCCGGATGAGTGGAGTTTTAATCGGGAGGGTGGTGCTATTAATCTGGTTTTATTTCTTAATGCATATGGTACAGGTGTGTCTTCTCGTTTGGTATAGAATTCTGAGTATTTGCGGACAAATTTACATATTTCTAAGATGTATAAGGATGGTAGAGTGAGTATTCTGTGTTTGATAAAGTGCGGCTTACAACTGTCTATTTGTTTTAGGTTCACTAGTATTCTTATAAGCTTTTTCTGCAGGGTGAATATGGTGGAAGCATCGGTGCTATTTCCCCAGAAGATAATTCCATAGCTGATCCGCGTAATATGTTGCCAGTGCGGTCTCAAAGTCGGTGGTTTTCTTTATTTCCCGTAGCGCGTACGCAAATCTGGAAAGTTTGGTTTTAATACTTTTTAAGTGTGGTTTCCATGATAGGTGTTTGTCTATAACGATTCCTAAAAGCGTAAATGTGTCGACTACCTCTAATGTTATAGAATTGTGGTTACAGTTAATTGTTACCGGGTCTTTCTGATATGGGTGAAATGTCATTAATTTTGTCTTTTGGTAGTTGATTTCCAGGTGGTGGTCGTGCATCCAATCTGTGATTTTATCTAAGATGGTATTTATTTTATTATTTATGTGTGATGTATTTTGACAGGATGTAAGTATAGAGATATCGTCAGCGAAAAGGATTAAAGTTTCTTGTATAATTTTAGGAAGATCATTGATGTAAATGAGAAAAAGAAGACAGCCGATTGCACTTCCCTGTGGTATTGATGATGTGATGGTTGTAATGTCGGACTGCACATTTTTAATTCTATTGATATTAAAACTAACAAAATCTATATAAGTATGTCGATCGTCATCTAGTACCGATAGTACGAGCTTTGCTTATTTCAGGACTAGGTTGATTTGTGTAAGATTATCCGCTTAATTGATTAATTGTTTTGTTTCTAACGCATCGTGCTACTTCTGTTCGGCGTTTTGCTATAAATCCGACTCACATCTTACACCTCTGCAGACATTCAATTACAATAAAAATATTTTATTTCGTAAAATAAAAGTACAAACAGTACCTATATTAATTACTGAGATTTCTTTTCTATTCTTGCAAAATATTATATTGGGATTTTCGAAGTAGTGAAAGGTTTTTTCTTCTTTTTACTAACTGCCCGCAGCTTATGGAGAACGCAAGCGAAGTCACGGGATAAAATATGTATCATCACGAAAGCCCATTATATATGTACCTACAGGTGAAAGATTTTATGAAAAAAGATGTGTTATTCCGGAGATTACCTCCTACGTACAAACTTATAAAACCACAAACTAACAATATTTACCTTTTCAACCGACGAAAAAAACGGAGGAGGTTCTTAATTCGACGCGTATATATTTTTTTTTATGTATGACCACGCATAACTTTTTACAGAGTAGTTCGATTTTGATAATTCTTTTTTTACTGGAAAGGGTATAACCCGAAGTTGGTCCCATATAAATTTGGAAAAAAAAAACCAACCCTAAGGGTACGAAAATAGGGGATGATTGATTTTTCGTCGGTTAAAACTTTGTTTTCAAAGTAAATTATTATACTACAAACTAGCTGCCCGCGCGGCTTCGCCCACTTCTTGCAAAGTACGCAGGCAAAGCCGCGGGATCAAACATAGCCTATAACTATCCAGAAAGTCTATTCTACACGCACTTGAAAGAATTTTTAAAATCGGTTAAGCGGTTCCGGTGATTATCCAAAACATACAAACTTATAAACTTACAAAGCTACAATCTTACAGACTTTTCCTATTTATAATATTAGTATAGATTCGTATACTGTGTGTTACCGGCACGCGAGCATTTATTAAAACTGCTTATAATTATGTTCCATTAGCAATTGTTTACATTAGCAAATTAACTGCACAATTAAATTTCCAAAATCCGTACCTTCAATGTACTACGTGTATGACGTCACAATAAACAAAGTATGAAGAGTTGGCATTTACACTTACTTGTCAATTTACTTTGATGTACATTGCTGGTAATTTAAATTTTCTTAGAAAGTTAATAAAGTCTGAATTTTAGTTTATTAATTAAATTAAAATCATGGTTAAGTTAAAGAACTATGTTGCTTTACTCTACTTTAAAAAAAGCCCGCATGCCGGTAACACACTGCGCACACTGATGTCAAAGTGACATATAAAACTTAGGTAAGTCTTTGATCGACCTCGACCCCCCGAATGGAGATTTAAGATCCTCGTTTAAAATTCCAATTATGATAAATAAAAAAGCATACAAATGAAAGCATAAAAATATTATATACTATATTTTATACCAGAAAGGTTACTCAGAAAATCGTAAAAATAATTATCCTCTTCCACGTGAAACCTCATATTTTATTCATATCTAAAGCGTTGAGGCCGTTATTCACAGAATATACCGGCTTGTTCACTGTAAACGGGCCAGTATAACTGTGACCTGCATTGCACATAGTTGGTAAGAATCTAAGGGTCTAATTATACGATTAACGAGCATATCAAGACGTTTTCTGAATGAAAACAAGACTTGTTAAATATTGATTATCACCGTCGTTCGCTTGCCATTTAAGTGTATTATTGATTGACCAATATAGAATAATAGAAATGCCAAGTGAGCATTTGTTGAGAAAGGTGCCAAAATATTTGACTAGACGGAAGTACCTACTGGTGTATATTGTGTTAATATCTACGCACGGGATCTATATTTTTTTCCAGTAATGATATATTCGGCCTCAACATGTCACTATCCCAACCTAGTTAACGTGATCATGTTTATATCGGACGTAAAGCATTCGTCCGTATTATTTGTATATCGTGTATTAGGGTGAGTATCCACCGAAGATATCCGGCACGCTTGACAGATATTTTATTTCTCAATAAGTAATACATCATTTTCACACATTAGAATAAAAACGTGCTCACAATATTGATATCGTCAGTTATATATAATACAAGTTCAAAAATATGCAATCAATAATTAGGAGGTTAACGAAGTGTTGTCATACGTTTACATGGGTACAAGTGTAGTACAATTCCAAAAAGTGTTTAGGTTTAAGAACATTCATCATCATCAGTCAGTAAAATTTAATACATAAATACATTTTTAGTGTATTCGTTACTTAAGTATTCCTTAATGTTAATGTTGCATACCGTTTTACTAAGGAGCAGCATTTTGACTTTGTGTCAGCTTTTTTGAAATACTCAACAAAATACAGTATTTGCTGGATCGAGTCCCGGCCCATTCCCAAGCGGATCACATAATAAGATTAAGGTGGAAATATTTATACTGACGCAGCTACATTTAAGATAACGGAATACTCAAACATTTCGTACACGTAAATAAAATATACATAATTACGGTTATTTTGATGCAAAGACTCCGCGAAACAATCCATGTTATATGTGTATATTCTTAAGATCGAATCTATTGAAAAACAGATGGAATAATGAATCAGCTAATTAATCTTAATAGTTTTATAAATTTAATGTTTGGTACTAAGCTTTTATTGCCGCCTGCACTTTCCTGTATACCGACACCAACTACTCATTGAGACGATTCTAACGAGCCCAAACTCAACGGGGTACGTCGGTTGAGTACTGAATTCCCATTGGCCACCTTCTGTCTCCATCATCAGATCAGCTCGATGGTACAGTCGCCATCACATACATCGGAGCAAGCAAGCAGCTCACAAACATCGGAACACACCTCTATTTTCAAGGCATTAGGGTGCATGTGCCGATATTTTTGAACAACTATAGTGTGTACCAATGTATGTGATGGCGACTGTACCATAATATTGTATTGTCAGCAAACATACATAAGTATTCCAAATTTCAGCTTGTATAAAGGCTATCTAGTTTGAAAAGAGTTTTGTAATTAGATAAAGTAATGGCGTGCATGATTGAAGTCTTCGTAACCATAGACTCAAAGGCACATAGTTCACTCTCCATTTCACCCATCATCCATTACAACCATCACTCATAATTCATACACAAAATCACTAGTTCCATTATAAATTATTTACCATAAAGTAGCCGCGGATTCAGTCGCCCGTATCCTTCACGGGGACTGTTTTCTGAATAACAAAGAGATTAAAAATGAATAAAATAAAAAAGACCTGGTAAAGGTCTCAGGAGTCCGCTGGATGCGGCAGCAGGACCGGTCATTGTGGCACTCTTTGGGGGAAGCCTATGTCCAGCAGTAGACGTCTTTCGCCTGATATAATGATGATGATTATTTTCGGTACATTCTCGGGTGTACTTGTTTCGTGGTTGGAATCCGGTCAGCGGACGCATTCACGACAACGCGAATAGGGGTGTAGACACCAAATAAAATAACGAATAATAATGAATTGTATCGAAAAAGGATTGAAAATATTGTCAAATGGCGAAAAAAGTAAAGCACGGGATTCAATAATCACAAAGTTATAAAGTGTCCAAAGTTTTAAGAAGGGGTATATTCTGTCCCTTTTCCGCAAAACGCACCGTCATATGAAACGATTGTCATTTACTATAAAGCTCGTGGATCGTGACGTCACGATCCCCTAGCGTTTACTCTCTCTAACAAGCAATATTAAACCCGTCGTAGCTTCGTGATTTTTTGAGATATTTGAATGGGATTTTCGTCACTAGGCATATTTTTTTGCTTTCTTTCTTTTGGAGAAATAATAAATTTGGAGTCTACACCCCTATTGGCTTGACGCCTTGGCATGGTGTGTTCCAACGTTGAATTATTTCATGCACAATCGTTCCTTTCCAATGATCAATTTTCATCTAGAATGTTCATTCTATACACAGGTAAAAGAAGATTTAAAATCGGATAATTGTGTCCGGATATGGCTCGCTATGTACAACCTTACAAAACTACAAACTCTCACATAGATATAACTTTTACTCTTTATAATCTACTAGCTGCCCTGTTAATATTAGTGTTAACACGTCCAAGTTCTGAGACAATGTGCATGGGAAAAGAAACGTCAGATATCTTCTTCCTTATATAATAAACCAACTACCAAAAGAACTACAGCATAAATACGTAAATAGCTTACAATCGATACCTAGTATCAAAAGGTATCTGACGTTATCTGAACCCAATACGAGTGTATTGTAATAATTATGAGTCTATAACGGTGATGTATTCAAGTAAATTAATGTACCATAGCGAACTATTCATCAGCATATAAACCCTAGAGGTTTCCGCTGGTGAAAAAATGTATACCAAAATGTACTACTCAGATTATATTGGTCAATAAATTAAAAAAAAAAAAAAAAAGACTGAGATCAATCCATACTACTTTGAAGTTTAATCTGAGATTAAGCCCTTTATTTAAGTTTTTCATGCGTAGATATATATAATCTAAAGACTTCAATCGTGGCTCGTAACATGTGGGTTTTATAACAAAAATGCTTGATATTTTTAGTACCTATCTTATCGCTATTATTTGTGGTATTAAAGACATTTCTCGCTCCACTTTCCTTCGAGTGTTTTCTATTTGTTATTGAAAACCTGTGGAAACTTTTGTTAGGCTCATTCTTTATTGAGGGGATTCAGCGTGGGTTGACATCATAAACCTTTATGAAGTATCGAGCCTGTAAAGTAATATATAGCTAATAAAACGCCTGAAGATTGACAGGGATTTACGTGTAACATGTCGATGAAGATGATAAAGGGAATATTGCAGAGGATCAAAATGGGATGAAATAGGCAGTACCTGTTGTCTACATCACCTAGCTATAGCGTAGCTAGACAGGTCACCATTCGCAGGCTAACGGCGTGATGTTTTAAGAAATTTATGTAACAAACTTTCATAAATTGGCTTTCCATTTACGCGAATTAGAATATACCTAAAGTAACCTTGTATAAACTAGAATAATTTGTGAAAAATAGTTTGCCCAAAGTATCACTTCCCAAACTAATTTCTCAAATTATTCCAGTTTATAAACAAGTTTATTCTAGGAAAGGGGGGATTTCTGAAACACATTTGTTACTTAAGTTTCTTAAAATATCACGCCTTTAGCCTGCGAATGTCAAAAGACGTTTTATCCGTGCGTAGCAAACAGCCCGATGCCGATAAGTGATAAATGTAGGTTCATGGGCTTCACTCTGGACTCTCACCTTAACTGGAAGTGCCATGTAGACAAACTATGTGATAGATTGAGTAGTGCAGTCTTTGCTTTGCGTAAACTAAAACCTATGGTATCAGACGATGCCATGAAACAGGTGTATTTTGCTGATTTTCATTCGCTGATGTCCTACGGTACGCTCATTTGGGGAAACTCAATGGATGCCAACAGAGTGCTGCTTATGCAGAAACGTGCCGTGCGTGCGATGATTGGGGCAAAATCTAGGACTTCGTGTATAGGCCACTTCCCAACGCACGGTATTATGACGCACTACTCACTCTATATATTCGAAATTATAATGTTTGTAAGGAATAATTTTTCCTCGTTCGATACCGTAAATGTGATTGGCAAAACACTCCGCCGCACTGGGCGTTTGAGAACAGTTCCCCGTCGCATGGCATTTGCAGAAAAGAACCCGCGTGTCATTGGGCCTACCTACTACGAGCGACTACCCGCTGATCTTAGACTGGAACCATCTGACGAAGCATTTAGACGCCGCCTGAAATACCTTTTATTGGAAAATCCATTATACTCAGTTAAAGAGCATATGGATCTTGATCTGACATGTTAAATTATTATTTTTACCTATTTACATTTGTTTTAATATGATTTGACATTAAATATCACCTATATTCTAATGCACATTACACTATATTGTAAATTGAATGACGATACCTAGTGGTTGACATATTTGTTCTTTTGATTTTGTTTTACTTTTATATTTACTCGTTATTGAGTAAATTTGTTGACATTGTATTAATTTAATATTATATCTTTATTTTTTCTTTGTTTTTGACGATCGTGATAAATAATCTTATTTTTTTGACATGAAAGAAAATTTGTAATGTAATTTTTTATCATGAAATAAATAATCTAATCTAATCTATTTAGAAATCGAACCACCTTAACGTCCATCAGCGATTTAGTAAAACACATTCATCAACTTAATACTAAATCAAAGAATAAAGAAATAAATATTAAAATTTTCCTTTCAGGACGGTCATACTTGTATCTTTTATTTTATTTTGTGGTTACACAATTGAATCTACTAAACATAAGTTTATTTTATTTCCCACTGCCAAAAGTACCAGATGTAACTCCGTATAACACCCGACGAAAACGAAAATTAAACGTACGTCAACTTTTCTCATCTATTACGCACAAGTTTCACGCAGTCAACGAACACTATTCAGCCACAGTGCCGGAAACTTAATCTCAAACTGAACAAATCAGAACGTAGCAACCGGTGTACCAACACCACGCGACTAATATTAATTTAAGCTACGTGAAGCAAATATGAAATTAACACTGGCTGGAACAGATAAGATACAGAGTACATAAGAACCGGATTTTGTAGACCTTATTTTAACAGGAATAAAGTTTAATTGTATACAGCTCATGATTTGAGTTATGAGACTGAATTATAAAGTATTTTAGGACCCATTTTACGTTGGCTTGCGTAGTTGTAGTAGGTATGCGATGTCTGTGCTTAATTATTTTCTGGCCACGAGTTAACACAAAGGAAAGAATAAAAATAAAAATACATAAACATATTATATGCATAAAACTAAGAGAGTCAATTAAGAATCTTGCTAGACTGTATAAAATTTTGGATGATAATCTGTTTTTGAGGACTGTCTTTACTAAAAATGTGTGTAAAGATTTTTTGTAGAAATTATTATATAAAAATTTCCAATTATAGATGAAAAATAGCAGACGATAAAAATTAGAAAGGAAGTGAGCTTCCCTAAATGTGAACAGCCAGCATGTTTGAAACTTTAGATTACTCACACTTTAACTGCTGTAAAAGTTGTCAGAAAAATTAACTTCCACAGAGAACACATAATATGACTTAGATTAAAAAAAAAACAATTTGGTTCTCAGCACATCGTACTCCAAGTAAAATTTTAGTCTGTGGGAGGTTAAATTCTAAGCACTAATGATAGTACCTTCATTAGTGCTTAGGATTAACCTCCCACAGACTACAATAGGTTACAAAAGGTGTTACAGTTTGGTAAATACGCATCACTATGCCTTACCAGATGGTATACAAATTGCATGAAGCATGCATGCCGAGCCGGATTCGAACCGGCGACCACAGGCATACATGGCCCGTCGCTACTCACCAACTGAGCTATCGGAACAATCTGTCTCAGCCCCTAAATTTTTCAATCAGTTCCTTCTTACAACGCCTTGGGGAGGCGTGTGGCGACATCTACCTAGAAAACATATGCTTCTTTAACGGCACCAACGTCTCAAATTATATTGAGAAATCGTCAGTAACAGTAAGAAGGAACTGATTGAAAGATTTAATTTGAAGTTTTTAAATATCGTCTACGTCATACCTGGCCATAAAGTAGGAATTACCGCACGCTATGCGTGCGGAAAACTCCACTTCCTGGCCAGATAGAGACGTAAAATTTTGTACTTACCACGGGCGGTAATAAAGAAAGCCTGTATGTACTATAGCAGGCGTAACTGCATTATACAAAATGTACAATGACTCTATTCTGAATAGCAGGTACGAAAAACGTATATGTATACCTAGGTAAAGAAATAACAAGTAAAAGATCAACTTCTTATCTACCCTTCTATGTTTTCTTTTAGCAAATTACATTAGGCAAAGCGTCCTACAACATTCTTATATTCCATTAAAAAAATCCTCAGATTGTGTAAACAACAAATACTATTTCCAATTGCATCAACAAACAATTTTTTTTTTTCATTAAACCAATCAATGGAAAAAGCAATAGCCGCTAGATTTCGCAACAAAATAGGGCGCACGTACGTACCTAATAAAGTTTACCCTCTAAATAACGTTTTTGTAAAGAAAAATAATGTGTCACAGAGACATTTGTCTCATCGTAAAGCACTTTTAGTGCACGTGGGCTGTAAATGGGATCGCGGGTCTGCAAAGAACGTATTATTGACGACGAAATGCGAGTAATAAAGCTGCATATTGCAGTACCGGTGTTTATGATGCGACACTGCGTGAGCACGGGGAGCCAAGATACAGATGTAGTGCATGATTATTTTCTTTCGTATTTTCACGGAAACGTATGAACGTGTCTTGCTATTTCAGTCAGTCTCGGTACAAAAAGTACTAAGGTTGACTGAAGTAGCATGACAAATACGAACGTTTCCGAGAAAATACGATGGAAAACATACATTACTGACCTGTGGGTCGATCACGTAACTTTTCTTACGCGCGTCTGTAAGGTCTCAATGTCAATTTTATATGGAAAAATGACAGTTAGATTGTGATTTTACTGTCAGACGCGCGTACAATGCGTTACGTGATTGACCTACTGGCCCCGTAGCATGGATGGGCCTTATCACGCGATAAGTGACAAGATAAGAGCGTCGTCTCGTTGTATCGAACGCCGTCCGCCAGGGACGGATGCTCTATCTTGTCACTTATCGCGTGATAAGGCCATCCATGCTACGGGGCCTGCTTGATATAAAATGGCGTTTATAACTAATTGACTTACTATTACTACGTACAAACTGGCCACCTAGAACATTTTCCTTGACGTCTGCCATCAGGACGTCACCTTGAAATTCAGGACTATTTAGCGACCACCCGCCAGCCCCTGACTACACAAAGGTTAGAAAGAGTAGTTTACCACGCGCAATCTTATGCCAACGTGCAGCGGATGTCCGCTCTATACCTATAATATATAACTCATGTTCAGATCTCTATTTTTATAATCATACATTTATACCTACATCCATAAACTCAATCGTGTATTCCCAGAAAACAAAGGCAAAATTAAATATATATTAATTAATTATTATTGGGTCTGTGAGCCGTAGAGCTCGCGTCCTTTTTGATATTTTTTAGGGTTCCGTACTCAAAGAGTATAATTTACTTTGAAAACAAAGTTTTAACCGACGAAAAATCAATCATCCCCTATTTTCCTACCCTTAGGGTTGGTTTTTTTTTCCAAATTTATATGGGACCAACTTCGGGGTATACCCTTTCCAATAAAAAAAGAATTATCAAAATCGAACGACTCTGTACAAAGTTATGCGTGGTCATACATAAAAAAAATATATATATACGCGTCGACTTGAGAACCTCCTCCGTTTTTTTCGTCGGTTGAAAACGGGACCCAATTATTAAGACTCCGCTGTCCGTCCGTCCGTCCGTCCGTCCGTCCGTCCGTCCGTCCGTCCGTCCGTCCGTCTGTCTGTCACCAGGCTGTATCTCACTGATACCGTGATAGACAGCTGAAATTTTCACACATGATGTATTTCTGTTGCCGCTATAACAACAAATACTAAAAACACAGAATAAAATAGTTTTTTTATAGATAATGGTACGGAACCCTTCGTGCGCGAGTCCGACTCGCACTTGGCCGGTTTTTTTTAATTGCGAAAAACTGGGTCGGCAAAATAATCTTTATAATTATTCAACCTGCTCACAAAACTTCACAAGAATCAGTTGACAAATGCGAGCTGTAGAGGAAAACAGCCGGCCAGACAACGAACATACGAAAGAATTTTGCCCAAGCTGAAACGGAGAATTAAGTTCGCTTCACTCGGTCGTTCAATAAGTATACATATTTAAGGAGTAACTAATCTCACATTTCAAAAAATAATTTCGCCGGTATATAATAATATCAACGTTCGGGATGTACATAACTTGCTTTCTATCCTGCGCCTCTGCTGCTCTTTTTTGTAATAGACGGGAGGAGGCGCGCATACAGCTAGCCCTCTATAAATCTGTTCCATGCGGGATAGCTTTCAGTGTCTAAGCAAATGGGCACGCCACAAGGTATCCGGAGTCAGGTACGCAATTCAACGGATATCAAATGAAAACATTGCTTTTAGTATTTGTAGCGTAGGTGAGAATAAATCTACAAGGATATTGCGATCGCTGTTTGTCTTTATCCATCATCTCTGTTTTTACACAGAGCCGCAGGCAGGTAATGTTGAATATCGGTGAAAATTGGCGATATTGTGTCGTCCCTTTTGGGTCGGTACTCGGTAGTCATCGTGATGATGATAATGATGATGGTAGTATTCTGTTATCCCTGATCAGGGACGTAGCGCTCTTAGAAAGGATATCCATCTATCGTTCTGGGCGGCAACCTGAATCTCCTTCCAGCCAAGGCCCGTAGAGGCAGTTTCTTTGTTGACTGTGCGTCCCCAAGTGGTGCGAGGGCGAACTGGTTTCCTTTTCCCGGAAGCTTGCCATCTCAAACTTTATCTAGACATGTGGTTGTCTGGCCTTCGCAGCACGTGTCCTACCCAGCGCCACTTCCTCAGGCGTATCTCCTTTGCGATAGGATTATGGTCGGTCAACGCCCATAGCCTGGCAATAGCCGGGCCAGTAAATTATACTTACTTAATCGTAGTTCGGCTAAATATTTCTCAAAGATAAATCATTTATTTTCAATTCAATTTGTACAATTACTTACTTTTACCATGTGCTCAAAGTCGAAATTATTGATTCTTCAATTTATTACATGTCAATACAGAAAATTGACGTATCGTATAAAAACAACATTGACTGAGCAGTTCACTACGATAGCTCAGTTGGTTGAGAAAGACAGGCCAGAAGGTTACAAAATACAAAAATTTAAAAATACTTGTCCCTTATTTACGAGGGCAATATTTTTTTTTATAATTTTTTGATAAGTTTTTATTTTTATTTTATATATAAATCCGTCAGAAAGACCAAAAAACGACTGATCTTTAGGCCCCGGTAAGCTGGGGACGCCAAGAACCTATAAAGTGGTCGTGTGTCGTCGTGCCCACCACGCCAAGAACCCATATAGCGGTTATGACGTCGGCTGTCAAACCAACCTTCAGTCTTTCATATAAGCTTCATAATCACTCTGTTATGGAAAGAAGGTTGGCGTGTCAGTGCCACTTTAGTACTTGAATCATAGCGTTGAAAAGGTTAAGAAATTAGCCGATGACCGAGAGAACTGGCGCCTACTCCACCGACAAGAGCCAATCTCTTAAATGTTAATGATGATATATAAATCGCTTGCACAAATCAAACAACGTCTCATATACATAATTATACGCACCTATTAATTACCTTCATGATCATTATTTACTGCAAAGGCCGGCACGATATACCTATGGAAATTGTTTATTGACATAATACTTATGTCATGTTATATAAATGACATTTACTAATATTCGCTACTCCAAAGTGCCTAAGCAGCAAAAAGCCACAATACGGAAAAATCCTTCCAAATGTTCCTATTTAAAATAATGAAAAAAGACTATGATACGAGTAAGAAAACACCAAACCTGCGCAAAACAGGGACTGTGTAATGAACATTCGAACAAAATTCCCCCAAACTCCCCGTGATTTGGAGGTTGGAAAATCTCGACCGTAGGTATTCGTATTAATTATGTTGTTTTCGTAAACATTCCTTCAATTAAGTAAATACAACAGCTTAACAATGTATCTAATTTAACTTACTTATCCGCCGTAACTACTAATGCCTGAAGCAAATATCCAAACTATCCAAGTATTCGGTAATATTATATCTCAAGGACTAATTTGGTACAACTCTATCTTGTTTGTAGACACTTACGTGTTGGCTTTGAGCTTGTTATTGTTACCTATTTCAGTTACAACATTTTTAACATTTGCAAAGTAGGTATAACGTTTTGAGACATTTTGTAAGGATGTCCTTTTAGTCCACCTATTAATTTTGCCCACGTTTCATGACGTGTAGTTTCTTTCGATGATAGGTAAAGAATTTATTTTATATTTTGAATTACATCAATACATAGTATAAAACAAAGTCGCTACCCGCTGTCTGTCTGTTTGTCCCAATGTGTGCTTTGATCTTTAAAACTACGCAACGGATTATGATGCGGTTTTTTTTAATAGATTGAGTGATTCAAGAGGAAGGTTTATATGTATAATACGTCCATGTATTATACATATTTATAAACCCGTGCGAAGCCGGGGCGGGTCAATAGTCTTTTATAAAATCTGCGACTCGGCCACGACTTCGATCAGCGGCGGCGTCAGGGTCAGTGGTGTGCCATACTTTATTTTTATATATTTATTTAATAATCAGTGTATAAAAAACATTACATTCACCAAGATTCCACAAAACTGTCGGAACAGTGGGAGCGAAAGATCAGAGCGCCCGTTTATTTGGTTTATCGCTTCCAGAACCATGACTAAGGCAAACCAAACAACATTTCACAATGATGTAAAAACCTATGAAGCGTACCAAACACATCGTCATAAATATACATAAGTATCTGGGTCATTGTCACTCCAAAAAACAAAAAACGTATTTTCTGTGGTCAAATAGTTAAGGGCTTATGTTTATGTGGAAAAGAAACATGTATGGGCCGTGGAGGGAAATCCTTAAATCCTTTAGTTAGCTCATTTTACTTTAAGGAAACATTCCTTTAATTTTAAAAATAAACAAAACTGCATTCAAACATTTTCTTAAATTCACTTACTCACCCGGGACTCGAACCGGCTAAAAATTCAAAAAATAAACATTCGGTATTTTATTATACTAATCGATAGGATTGTTGTTTAGGATAAAATTTATCTTACAAACATTTGGTATTTAAAATAAAGCAGACAAAAAAAACGCAATCCCTTAAAAATACAAAATACAGTGTGTAGCGGTCAACTTTTTAAAATATCTATTGTTAAATTTAAATAATCTCAATTATTTACCAGTGGCGCTAGTGAGCCGGTGAACGGGCTCTTAAGGCGGTTTCCCTTCAGGGCCCATTTCTTTTTCACACTGTATAATATGCTTTTATCGCATAAATAAAAAATTGGGGATTATCTTACACAAATTGGCCTAGTTCCAAACTAAGCAAAGCTTGTAGGTACTATAGGTATACGTATACATCGGAGCAAACATCGGAACACACCTCTATTTTCCATTCGCCATCACATACATAGGTACACTTTAGGTGTTCAAAAATATCGGCACATGCACCCTCATCATCATCATCATCATCATTGGCCTTGTACATCTATGATAAGATGATTTAAACAGCGTCTATGTCAAGGTGGTGCGGCATTTACGCACATGACTCGTAAGGCGACTCGGGAGCGACAGGCCCGACCGCATAATTGACAAGTAAAAGTTGTGCACGATGATATAGGGAGGACAGCAGCAAGCTGGTGTCTTTGTTCTCGTCGGAACGACAGAAGATCGAACCAAGCTGCATCATGCGCAACCATACCTTCGCCCAGGGTCTTTCTCCAGTGGTTTCGGTCCCCAGATTCCAGTTCCCATTTGGTTGGGTCAATCTTAAAGGACAACATGTCTCGTTTTGCGCTGTCCTTAAAACGAAGCATTGGTCGCCCTACTGGTCGTTTCGCATGGGCTATTTCGCTCAGGAGAGTTATACGTGGCAAACGAGAGGGCTCCATCCTTTGCACGTGCCCCAGCCAGCGAAGACGTCTTTGCTTCAAGATAGCAATAATGCTGGGTAAACGTGCGATGCTAAGCACCCTCTCGTTTGTAACTCGATCCTTCCATGAGATCCCTAGAATACGCCGAAGACATCGCATATGGAAGTTGTTCAATTTCCGCTCCTGTTTAGCATACGATGTCCAAGTTTCAGCACCGTACAAGAGTATGGACAAGATGCATGTCTGGTACACGATCATCTTCGTATTTACAGTTAGGTGTTTGTTATCCCATACCCTTGTACTGAGTTTCCCAAACATCGTGGATGCTTTGCCAATGCGGACGTTGATCTCTACGTCCAGTGAGAGGTTGTTTGACACGGTGGACCCAAGGTAGCAGAAATTTTCTACAACTTCCAGAGGCATATTATCTAACAGTATTGTTGGGTGTAGGCACATGCACCCTAAGGCCTTGAAAATAGAGGTGTGTTCCGATGTTTGTGACGTGCGTGTTTGCTCCGATGTATGTGATGGCAACTGTACACGGAAATGGTTTTGAATAACATATAATATATTAGACTTTTATTGACATACGAGTATATTTAGATCCCTTACAAGAGATAAGTTCGCCTTTGTACTTTGATCTATTGTGTGACATGTATATTTTTTAACCTGTTATTGTGTACAATAAAGCGCTTACATTACATACATACTCGTACATATCGGTTAAATTCACGAAGTATATTATGTCCTCCTGTTCCCTGACTAAATGAATGGTCGAAGAGCAAAATTGAGATTGCTGATAGCATCGCCCCTTTTCACAGAATTAACCTGATGATTACGAACTGATAGATCGTGCTATTCCAAATACATATTAATATTCATCCGATTCACTTTTAGGTAAATAAAGTTGAAGATTTAAAACCCGAGCTCTAAATAAAACGGTACCAGGAAACCAGGACGCTCACGCAATAAAACTGAGACAATTTGATGCACTTCTCCGTATTGAATGATTTATGAACTACAGAGTTCAATGGTCCGTCCAAACACTTGGCGGAGATTCCGTCACCACCGTTCGTTTGAAAGAAAACTGGGTCATTCATCTACGGATGTTATGTGTTCCTAGTAGGACCGATATAGCCGGATAAACGAAAGCTAATAAGTATACCCGAGTAATTCTGTGATGATTCCACGAATACACCTTTCTTGAACTAGAGAGTATTTTTTTTATTTTCTGGCCTGTGCATGGCCCTTTAGTAGATTTTTGTTATTGTTTTTTTTTTCTGGTGATCGATACTACATTATTGCTTGTCATGTAAGTAAGTAGAAACACCATTTATATTTATACTTCTTTAGTTTCGCTAGCACTTTTCATAAAGTGGCATGATCAGCCATTATTTAAGGTGAAGCAGCTTCAGAAAAGTTCCAAAATGGGCTTGGAAATTCCTACTTCATTACGCTAAAACTACATAAAATGTAACGGTTTCTTATTTAAATGCTATTTGAAGATATTTGCTACAATTATATAATGCCCAACACACGATTTGATTAATTTGCCTCGATGAATTAGGCTCGCAAAGTTAGCTCTGATTGCGCGTTTTTCGGTAGGTCGAGTTGACTAAAAACCAGAACCATTTTTTTGCTAGTCAATGTTCAGTATTTATTTTTGTATCCTTTTATTCCTTATTATATATTTGACAACGTAGTAGGCTCATTTTATTTTTAATTAACGTAAATTAGTAACATTAAGCACATAAATATAAAATCTCGCTCAAAACGGATGCGCGTAAGTCATTCGTTTGAATTTTAGTAGGCAGATGGCCAAGGGGCCTCGGGCTGGACGGACGTCTGTCGCGATTTTTTGCATTTTGACAACTGTAAAATTCGCTAGTTTAATACCAGCTGTTAGAAAATAATACGTTTTCAGGGAGAATTAATAGGGTGTCATGTGGGTGGATAGACGTTTAAAATAGATTTTCGGTCATTTTTACAATTTGTTCTAATTTAAAACACAAAAGTTCTTTCACAAACCCTACGATTACAATGCGGCAAAACTAAAACACGGCAAATACGCCCACCTAGAATCAGCGTACGACTTTGTTCCGGTCGCTATCGAGACGGCTGGTCCTTGGTGTTCGGAGGGCAGGAGGCTTGTTTGGGACCTTGGCCGGCGTCTAAGAGACAAGGGCTGCGACCCTCGTTCCGGCTCTTACCTGGTCCAACAAATATCGGTGGCAGTTCAGCGGGGCAATGCAGCCAGTATTTATGGCACCTTTGGATCAGATGGAAGCCGGACGTAAAAAATATATGTATTTCATTTTCTTTATTTTAACCTTGTTTTTTTAGCTTTAGTTTAGTTTTGTTATTATTCTCTTTCTGTTTAATCGTAGTTTTTATATATATTTCTTTATATGTACCTACTTTCTCATCTTAAGATCCCGTTATTAATGAAAGAAGTTCGAATACGTTTCTTTAGAATGTGGAATATTTTTTTATCACACGGGTCACATTGTCTAGTACGGTTTATGTGCGATACATCTCGCTGCCCCAATATTATAGGGTTCTATGTTACATTGTCGGGGTACTTCAATTTAGACCTAGTGTCACTCTGACAGACTTCAAATTTCAAGTTGATAAAAGTGCAACATAGAACCCTATAATATTGGGGCAGCGATCTGTCATATAGAAAGATTTGACATTTGGCATTTACGCTGTCTTAGGACTTAGATATATCGTTTTCAATAAAATAATAATATATTAAATACAATGAAAATCGTATAGTGTACAAACTATAACGATTATGATAGTATATTGTGATCCGCTGTAATAATGACGCCATCCAGTTAAATCCCCTGCAGTTCCAACCAATTGAATGTGGAAAGACATTGTCAGAATATTTATACCTACTCGGAATCTGCAAGCATGATGTAATTTGTGTTTATTGTGGTCAAATCAAGACGGATTATTGTCACCCAATTGGATACAGTTCTTCAAGATACCTCCTAACTACACTTCAACTCCAAGTTTTGAACACATTCACTGCCCAGAATATCTACGCACTACAAGGAGCGATGCCTACGGCGTAGGCGCCCGCTAAGCGGGTTCATGGCAGACCTGAGTGAGAGTTTGAAAGTCAAGTGAGGAAGAAGAAGTAGTAAATAATTATAATAATTAATATGCCTAAACAGTAAAGTATTCCATTGCATAATATATAGTTTTGCATAATTTTGTTGCCTAACATATTTTTTTACCTACAAATAATGAAGTAGGATGATTTCATTGTATGATGTTATTTACATTGAATGATATACTTTTTAGTCTTGTGGTATAAAACATTTCTACTAATAAAGAATTTGTTTCATTTTCTTTACCTACTCTGAGGCTAAGGAATTCACTAGAACAGACATATTTAGATTAAGTATGCTGATTTTGTAATCTGCTTGCGTCTTGGTCAAGTGCGAGTCGGACTTGTGCACGAGGGTTCCGTACCATACTCGCAAGATTTCAAGCTAATTAGCATGTCTAGTTTAACGTAGATGGGACACACGGAGCGTTATTATGAATCGATTGACACCTTATTAATCGGTTCCGTATCTTAAACGCTATGGTGGAATTGGGATGCCTATCCGGAATAGCACGTTCCCGCTGCCGCTCGCTGCTTAGCCAGAAACTCATGGCCAGGCCTTTAAGCTTTAAATGGAAGGATATAATGATGTGACGGAACTTGCCAATGAGAATACAATTAGGTAGCTAAAATCGACTTCCGAGCTATGTTTACAATTTGGCACCTTATTCCTTTGTGATAAGGCGAAAAAAATACTATATATCATCATCATTATCATATCAGCCGAAAGACGATTTTTATAAAAAAGACGACCACTGCTGGACATATGCCTCCCCCAAAGAGTGACAAAATGACCGGTCTTGCACCACCCATTCTATATATAGTAGTATAGAATATATAATTTTTTCGCCTTACCAGTTAAGTCTCATATCTGGGAAATTCTTTTTCTCTATTTTCACCCAAGTAGAGCTCGGCCACTCAGGTATATATGTATGTATGTGATACATACATATATAGTATAAAATGGCATATCATTTGTAATCCTATGCGTATAAAAGAAATACGAGTAAATAAAATACATTACTTAAGGTGAGGCATCTCGGGTGAAGCTACATACGCGACACTAAAAACCTACTAGGCGGCGCAACATTATCGTAATTCTCCCCAGAAACACACACCGCTACATTTCACGCACACTATCTCACTTTACTGTGACAGGTCACTGACCTCGGTATTTTTTTTCTTTCGTGATATTATAAATTAAAATCAGTCACCAACCTCAATACAGAAAGTGAAATTGTCAAAACATCTTATGGAAAAATGTCAGACTTGTTGACATTTTCTTATTCTGCGATGATTCTGCGTATGTTTCTTAGGTACATTTTGGTATATGAAATATATACTATTGATAAGTCAATAGATTAGTCTTTAGATTGGCAATGTCATAGCAACTCTATTCGGTCTTCGCTAAGGTGCAAAATTTCATGAAAATAAGCAAGCGAAAATTTATGAACATTGCTTGACAAAAGGGGTTACGTTATGGTAAGGACTCAGATCGAGCTGGCTTTTTGGGGGGCTTGAGCCTGGATGGATAATTAAATTTGAAAATTCAATTTAATTCTCAAGTCTCAACTCATCACAATAGAGGGGCCATTAAGCGATCACGTCAGTCAGAATGATCGAGCCTTGTTGGTACGTACCTATTTGTACGTTACTGGGTAGGTATCTATATTAGGTAATCCTTATTTTGCTCCTTAGTTTTATAGTGTGGGAATGCAAAAAAGTAGGTACTACAAATAATATGCAAATACTAAGTATAAAATACCGTCCTAAAACATAATTATACATTCGGTTTCTGCTGCTGTTGTAAGTGTTATTATGAAAGTGTAACACCAATGTATTAGGTATACCCGTAAACCAATATCAGGCCAGAATATAATTATACTAAATAGACCTAATAAACTCGTACCTACATATATTAATACGTATTAGGTACTCTTTAATCACTGTCACTGACATCCCCTGATGCCTCTATGATTGTGATGTACGGTAAGTATAGTGTCGTCAGCAAACCGAAAGTGAGTAATGTAGTCGCAGGTGATGGTGATACCTACATCAAAGGGTAGACACTAATCACATAATTATAGTAATTTGTTAGTGCTAAGTGGAAGTCATTTATATATTCATGAAGATCATAAAAACTCTTCGGTGCTCCCCAGTACCACATCCAATGAACCTGGTTCAAAGCGACGCGTTGTTAGGACTGTAGAATTCGACATTAAACGCAAAGCACGATGTAGTTCTGAATTTTACAAGCTTTATATTAACTTGACCTGTTTGTATGTAGGTATGTAAGTATCTATGTAAGTTGTCCGTCAAAATTTGCAATCCATTTTTCAGTCACTTGCCGTTATCCGATTGAGCTGAAATTTTGGGGATTAGTATAGTTTGGATAACAATTCAATATTATGGTACCATCGAGCTGATCTGATGATGGAAACAGAAGGTGGTCATGGGAATTCAGTATTTAACCGACGTAACCACGTTGAGTTTAAGCTCCTTAAAATCGTCTCAATACAATATACAGAAAAGTACAGTAAGCAATAAAAGCTTGTACCAAAAATGAAAATTTTGGCAGTAACTTATTTGGTTTTGTTTTATGGATCAGTTAGGGTAGTGTAGACACAAATTTGCAACTTCAAAAAGCTTGTGCCAGTTGCGCGATACGCGTAAAACTGCGAAATTTTAGGACTTTTTTTACATTTATGCCTGAATTTTAAAGTTGATTAAAATGGGAAACTTGCATGGGACTTCAATTTTGAATAAATTGCACTCAATCGATGCGGATATACGTAGAAATATCATACAGAAGAAAAAAAACCGATTGTATTAGTTTTATATCACGTTAAAATGACGAAAAAAAATATTATTGTTTCGATAAAATAACATAACAGTTACACAGAATATTGAATTGGCACAGAAAATGATACTTTGTACGACAAGTATAGACTTAAACGCAAATGTTGTGGAGATAATTGCAAATTAATGACTTACTCCATAGTAAACGCGCCGAGAATATATGTTGTGACGTCATAGCATAAGCCAGTTTAATATAGAGCGTTTTCGGGGAGTGCCGGTGCGTGCAGATTTCAAATGCATATAACATCAGAAAAATAAATCATAAGAAAGTTTTAGTGCTACAGTTGTTTTAATGCTAAATTATACATTTGATTTTCGCAATAAAATAAAAAGATGCAAGTTTCCTATTCCTACAATTTGAATTAAACTGCAAATCTGTAAGCTCTAAAGGGACGAAGCTATTGCCCTTCGAAAATAATATATTTTTTCCGAACTTTGTGGATTTTTAATTCTCCCGTCTAGACCAAAACATATCTATTATAAATCCCTCGCGCTATGAGAAAAAATATTAGTTATAAAGTTATACTCAATTTAATTTGCTTTCATTAAAGCACAGATAGGTCTGTGAGACTAATAATTCAATCACAATCTCGAAAACACTAAAATAGGTAAAAACTGATTATCAAATAATGAGACATTTGGTGTTACTATACTGACAAATGTATAGGTATTCAAAGGGCTTTGTATGCACATTTGCCACCAACCACCAGAGAGCTAAGCTCAAACGCTCAGTTCTATGCTTAATTTGCTCAGGAAAATTATTCGAAATCACCGCTTTGATTTCGATAGGCGATGACGAAAACGATCTTGAGAAAGCCCAGGCACAACACGAACTCAAAAAACTGAAAGAACCTAAGAAAAAAAGTGTGGAAGAACCTGAAGAAAAGCTTCTAGCTGAACCAAACCAAAAGAATTTATTATAGTTTTTACATGATTGATAGCCCTCCGTATTGCTTTTAAGTGGCAGAGGGTGGGGCACATTGCACATTTGATATTATTTCTTGTGTAACATTTATATTGTATGTATATTTAACTTTTAAATTTAGGTACCTAATGCATAAAATGACATTGTTTATTTCTGTTTAATAGTAAGTGTCTATTAGTTGTTAAATGACAATCCTTAATTGGAGATACAATTTCCACTTTGTGTATTAACATTATGAATATTATTTTATTTTTATTACTTATTATTGACGATCGTGATAAAGACCTATATTGTAATTTTTATCTCAAAATAATTAATCTAAACCTAAATCACGTAGAACCGATGGCCGTTGGGGCAGAAAGGTTCTCGAGTGCGGACCGGACTGATCACCTGGTGAAAGTCGCGGGAGCCCGCTGGATGCGGGTGGCGCAGAACCAGTCATTGTGGCAATCTTTGAGGGAGGCCTGTGTACAGCAGTTGACGTCTTTCGGCTGATTATGATGATGATTATTTATTGCCTTTTCCATTGGTATTTGGCTACTTTCACACAAACTATAGGTCTTTTCACTCAATTCTTCAAAAAAGCCATTTTTACCTTTTTTTCGTATTTTCAAGATTGTGCGTGTAGTGTTACAGAATTTATAGAGGGTTTTTATGAAAGAAAATTACATATCAACAAAACTTTATATCCAACAATTTTTCTCATTGGACGAGGGATTTTGCCAATATTTTGGTCCGGACGGGACCATGACTTAAAATTGTCAATTTTCGGGAAAATAGACCATCTTTGAAGGGCCATCGCTTGAGTTTATAGACCTGCGGCTTAACTCAAATTGTGGTAAATTTATTTATCTTTTAAAGTGTACTACATCTTGATGGTCAAAGTAGCATAGTTTATGACTTTAAACCAAAATTTCGTGTTCACACAAATCTAACTATATATCGGTTCAATATACCGAAAACCCATGCCTTGCGATTTAAGCCTATTTTGTGTCGATTTCTACTGACCTATATCTTCAAAGAATAACACGAGTATAGGTAAGCAATATTATATCGTAAACTAGTGAATATCTGTGAGTTCATTCAAATGAACCCTAAGCATCCTCCAATGTGTGAATCCTCTTTAGTAGCAAGCGTCCATAGGCTTCGATATCTCGCAAACCGTGTGTTTGTTTGCAAAATACATGGTATAAAAAAATGGTACTAATAATAATTCTTTGATAATTGTACTGACTGCCGTACTTCCTGGATGGCCCCTCGATTTCGATTCCTGCTTGTAAGTAATGTATTTTATTTACTCATATTTCTTTTGTACGCATAGGATTACAAATGATATGCCATTTTATACTATATATGTATGTATCACATACATACATATAAACCTGAGCTCTGCTTGGGTGAAAATAGAGAAAAAGAATTTCCCAGATATGAGACTTAGCTGGTAAGGCGAAAAAATTATACAGGGTGGAATTTCATAAACTGTACAAAATAAAAGGAGAAAAATCAAGAAGTTAATCGCCGGTTGTGCAATATTGGCCTGGGATACGGTGGCCGAGATCGCCGAGAGCCAGGAAACATAATTGATGTTGCCATAGAAGAAGCAGTTCTCAGAGACTTGTACGCGGACCCAACCACGAGTCTAAGACGCTTGGCATTGAGGCACGGAATCTCAAAATTCTCTGTCTGGAAAATTTTGAAGAAGGAAGGACTGCATCCATTTCATTATCAACGGGTACAAAATTTGCAAATTGGCGATGCCCGCGTTAGGTGTGTTATGTCGACTTGGATACTTGGCAATATCAGAAGGGATCCGGAATTTACTAGAAGAATTTTATGGATGGACGAAGCAAGATTTACTCATACGGGAATAACTAACTTCAGAAATTTACACACATGGGCTCACGATAATCCAAACCTAGTAAGACCATCTAATTTTCAAGACCAATTCTCCATAAACGTTTGGGCAGCGGTACTCGACGATCAATTGATTGGACCAGTCTTCTTACCGAATACTTTGAACGCCGACAGATTTTTACTGTTACTGAGAGACGAGCTCCCAGAGCTTTTGGAAGATGTGATGTTAGATGTGAGACAACGCCTGTTTCTCCAAATGGATGGATGCCCAGCTCATTGGGCATTAAGAGTTCGACATTTTTTAAATGAGCAATATCCCAATAGGTGGATCGGCCGAGACGGCCCCGTTGGATGGCCTGCAAGATCGCCTGATATGACGCCGTTGGATTATTTTCTTTGGGGTGATATGAAGCAACGGGTATATCACAGAATCGTCAATACCGAAGCAGAATTGCACGACAGAATTTTAAATGCAGCACAAGAAATAAAAAATAATCCGGGAATGATTCGACGGGCTACGCAACAAATTCAAGCTCGGGCCACATTGTGCCTTCAAGAAAGATGAGGTCATTTGGGAACAATTAATACCATACAGGGAACGCCCTTTGCAACACTAGAATAAGTTTTTTCTTTAATAAAGGTTTATCAATCGAATTTATGACTTTTAATTAAAATACATGATTTTATTTACGCAATTTTTAGGACTACTTTTCTTCCTATTGTTTTCTCTACCTAAAACCCGATAACACCCTTCAACTACCTGGGAACAAGCGGTCATTAAGGATTTTAAGAGGATTAAAATTAATAAAATTATGGTTTGATTTACGTACCCATTAGCGTGGTATTTTTCAAAGTCTGAGACAGTTTAAAAACGGTTTTAGAATCGGCATTAAGTGAGGTTTAATACTAAGCAAAAAAAATGGTAACTAAATCTGCGTTTTTTTCAGAAAATTGTGTTTTTCTTTTAAAATTCGTAATTTTTGTAGCCATTTTTCAAAAACAATAATTTTTTTTGCGGATTTTCTCTTCTAGTTGGTTTTTTTATTGTTATTAAGAATTATTAACCTGTCCCTTGGTAATACTCTGCATTTTTTATTTTCATTTTAGGACCATTGGATCAAAAGTTATACCGTCTGAATTAGGTGTATTACCCGAGTTTTTACAAAAATTTTCAAAATTCTGTAAAAAAGAAACTAATGACTAGAAAAAAAAAAAAACACCGTTTCACCGATGAAATTGGCTGAAATTTTTCTCCTTTTATTTTGTACAGTTTATGAAATTCCAGCCTGTATATTCTATACTACTATATATAGAATGGGTGGCGCAGGACCGGTCATTTTAGCACTCTTTGGGGGAGGCATATGTCCAGCAGTGGACGTCTTTCGGCTGATATGATAATGATGATGATATATAGAATATTTTTCTTTTTCGCCTTATCACAAAGGAATAAGGTGCCAAATTGTAAACATTTTTAGCTACCTAATCGTATTCTCATTGGCAAGATCCGTCACATCATTATATCCTTCCCATAAAGCTTTAAAGGCCATGAGTTTCTGTCTAAGCAGCGAGCGGCGGCGGGAACGTGCTATTCCGGATAGGCATACCAATTCCACCATAGCGTTTAAGATACGGAACCGATTAATAAGGTGTCAATCGATTCATAATTACGCTCCGTGTGTCCCATCTACGTTAAACTAGACATGCTAATTAGCTTGAAATCTTGCGAGTATGGTACGGAACCCTCGTGCACAAGTCCGACTCGCACTTGACCAAGACGCAAGCAGATTACAAAATCAGCATACTTAATCTAAATATGTCTGTTCTAGTGAATTCCTTAGCCTCAGAGTAGGTAAAGAAAATGAAACAAATTCTTCATTAGTAGGAATGTTTTATACCACAAGAAATAAAGTATATCATTCAATGTAAATTACATCATACAATGAAATCATCCTACTTCATTATTTGTAGGTAAAAAAATATGTTAGGCAACAAAATTATGCAAATCTATATATTATGCAATGGAATACTTTACTGTTTAGGCATATTAATTATTACAATTATTTACTACTTCTTCTTCCTCACTTGACTTTCAAACTCTCACCCAGGTCTGCCATGAACCCGCTTAGCGGGCGCCTACGCCGTAAGGAGCGTAGTGCGTAGAGATTCTGGGCAGTGAATGTGTTAAAAACTTGGAGTTGAAGTGTAGTTAGGAGGTATCTTGAAGAACTGTATCCAATTGGGTGACAATAATCCGTCTTGATTTGACCACAATAAACACAAATTACATCATGCTTGCAGATTCCGAGTAGGTATAAATATTCTGACAATGTCTTTCCACATTCAATTGGTTGGAACTGCAGGGGATTTAACTGGATGGCGTCATTATTACAGCGGATCACAATATACTATCATAATCGTTATAGTTTGTACACTATACGATTTTCATTGTATTTAATATATTATTATTTTATTGAAAACGATATATCTAAGTCCTAAGACAGCGTAAATGCCAAAATTGCCAAATGTCAAATATTTCTATATGACAGATCGCTGCCCCAATATTATACGGTTCTATGTTGCACTTTTATCAACTTGAAATTTGAAGTCTGTCAGAGTGACACTAGGTCTAAATTGAAGTACCCCGACAATGTAACATAGAACCCTATAATATTGGGGCAGCGAGATGTTACGCACATAAACAGTACTAGACAATGTGACCTGTGTGATAAAAAAATATTCCACATTCTAAAGAAACGTATTCGAACTTTTTTCATTAATAACGGGATCTTAAGATGAGAAATATGAAAAATCGGGTTGTAATGGTAGGGTTTGTGAACGAACTTTTGTGTTTTAAATTAGAACAAATTGTAAAAATGACCGAAAATCTATTTTAAACGTTTATCCACCCACATGACACCCTATTTATTCTCCCTGAAAACGTATTATTTTCTAACAGCTGGTATTAAACTAGCGAATTTTACAGTTGTCAAAATGCAAAAAATCGCGACAGACGTCCGTCCAGCCCGAGGCCGCTTGGCCATCTGCCTACTAAAATTCAAACGAATGACTTACGCGCATCCGTTTTAAACGAGATTTTATATTTATGTGCTTAATGTTACTAATTTACGTTAATTAAAAATAAAATGAGCCTACTACATTGTCAAATATATAATAAGGAACAAAAGGATACAAAAATAAATACTGAACATTGACTAGCAAAAAAATGGTTCTGGATTTTAGTCAACTCGACCTACCGAAAAACGCGCAATCAGAGCTAACTTTGCGAGCCTAATCCATCGAGGCAAATTAATCAAATCGTGTGTTGGGCATTATATAATTGTAGCAAATATCTTCAAATTGCATTTAAATAAGAAACCGTTACAATTTATGTAGTTTTCGCGTAATGAAGTAGGAATTTCCAAGCCCATTTTGGTACTTTTCTGAAGCTGTTTCACCTTAAAAGCAGGAATCGCAATCGAGGGGCCATCCAGGAAGCACGGCAGTCAGTACAATTACCAAAGAATTATTATTAGTACCATTTTTTTATACCATGTATTTTGCAAACAAACACATGGTTTGCGAGATATCGAAGCCTATGGACGCTTGCTACTAAAGAGGATTCACCACCGTGCATTGCCAACTCTTTATTGATTTGAAGATTTGGAGAATGCTTAGGGTTCATTTGAATTAACTCACAGATATTCACGAGTTTACGATATAATGTTGCTTACCTATACTCGTGTTATTCTTTGTAGATATAGGTCAGTAGAAATCGACACAAAATAGGCTTAAATCGCAAGGCATGGGTTTTCGGTATATTGAACCGATATATAGTTTAAAAGTCATAAACTATGCTACTTTGACCATCAAGATGTAGTACACTTTAAAAGATATATAAATTTACCACAATTTGAGTTAAGCCACAGGTCTATAAACTCAAGCGATGACCCTTCAAAGATGGTCTATTTTCCCGAAAATTGTCAATTTTAAGTCATGGTCCCGTCCTGATCAAAATATTGGCAAAATCCCTCGTCCAAATAGTTGGATATAAAGTTTTGTTGATATGTAATTTTTTTTATACAAACCCTCTAAAAATTCTGTAACACTACACGCACAATCTTGAAAATACGAAATAAAGGTAAAAATGGCTTTTTTGAAGAATTGAGTTGAGAATTGAGAACCTATAGTTTGTATGAAAGTAGCCAAGTACCAATGGAAAAGGCAATAAATAATCATCATCATAATCAGCCGAAAGACGTCAACTGCTGTACACATGCCTCCCTCAAAGATTGCCACAATGACCGGTTCTGCGCCACCCGCATCCAGCGGACTCCCGCGACCTTCACCAGGTGATCAGTCCGGTCCCCACTCGAGAACCTTTCTGCCCCAACGGCCATCGGTTCTACGTGATTTAGATTTATTTATTTCGAGATAAAGATTACAATATAGGTCTTTATCACGATCGTCAATAATAAGTAATGAAAATAAAATAATATTCATAATGTTCATACACAAAGTGGAAATTGTATCTCCAATTAAGGATTGTCATTTAAAAACTAATAGACACTTACTATTAAACAGAAACAAACAATGTCAATTTATGCATTAGGTACCTAAATTTAAAAGTTGAATATACAATATAAATGTTACACAAGAAATAATATCAAATGTGCAATGTGCCCCACCCTCTGCCACTTAAAAGCAATACGGAGGGCTATCAATCATGTAAAAACTATAATAAATTCTTTTGGTTTGGTTCAGCTAGAAGCTTTTCTTCAGGTTCTTCCACACTTTTTTTCTTAGGTTCTTTCAGTTTTTTGAGTTCGTGTTGTGTCTGGGCTTTCTCAAGATCGTTCTCGTCATCGCCTATCGAAATCAAAGCAATGATTTCGTATAATTTTCCTTAGCAAATTAAGCATAGAACTGAGCATTTGAACTTAGCTCTCTGGTGGTTGGTGGCAAATGTGCATACAAAGCCCTTTGAATACCTATACATTTGTCAGTATAGTAACACCAAATGTCTCATTATTTGATAATAAATTTTTACCTATTTTAGTGTTTTCGAGATTGTGATTGAATTATTAGTCTCACAGACCTATCTGTGCTTTAATGAAAGCAAATTAAATTGAGTATAACTTTATAACTAATATTTTTTCTCATAGCGCGAGGGATTTATGATATGTTTTGGTCCAGACGGGAGAATTTAAAATCGACGAAGTTCGGAAAAAATATATTATTTTCGAAGGGCAATAGCTTCGTCCCTTTAGAGCTTACAGATTTGCAGTTTAATTCAAATTGTAGGAATAGGGAACTTGCATCTTTTTATTTTATTGCAAAAATCCAATGTATAATTTAGCATTAAACAACTGTAGCACTAAAACTTTCTTATGATGTATTTTTCTGATAATATATGCATTTGAAATCTGCACGCGCCGGCACCCCCCTAAAACGCTCTATATTAAACTGGCTTATGCTATGACGTCACAACATATATTCTCGGCGCGTTTACTATGGAGTAAGTCATTAATTTGCAATTATCTCCACAACATTTGCGTTTAAGTCTATACTTGTCATACAAAATATCATTTTCTGTGCCAATTAAATATTCTGTGTAACTGTTATTTTATTTTATCGAAACAATAATAATTTTTTTTATTGTCATTTTAACGTGAGATAAAACTAATACAATCGTTTTTTTTTTCTTCTGTATGTATATTTCTACGTAAGTATATCCGCATCGATTGAGTGCAACTTATTCAAAATTGAAGTCCCATGCAAGTTCCCCACTTTAATCAACTTTAAAATTCAGGCGTAAATGTAAAAAAAGTCCTAAAATTTCGCAGTTTTACGAGTGTCGCGCAACTGGCACAAGCTTTTCGAAGTTGCTGATCCATAAAACAAAACCAAATAAGTTACTGCCAAAATTTTGGTACAAGCTTTTATTACTTACTGTACTTTTCTGTATATTGTATTGAGACGATTCTAAGGACCTTAAACTCAACGTGGTAACGTTGGTTAAATACTGCATTCCCATGGCCACTTTCTGTCTCCATCATCAGATCAGCTCGATGGTACCATAATATTGAATTGTTATCCAAATTATACTAATACCCAAAATTTCAACTCAATCGGATAACGGCAAGTGACTGAAAAATGGATCGCAAATTTTGACGGAAAACTTACATAGATACTTACATACCTACATACAAACAGGTCAAGTTAATATAAAGCTTGTAAAAACCAGAACTACATCGTGCTTTGCGTTTTTAATGTCGAATTCTACAGTCCTAACAACGCGTTGCTTTAAACCAGGTTCATTGGATGTGGTACTGGGGAGCACCGAAGAGTTTTTATAATCTTCATGAATATATAAATGACTTTACTTAGCACTAACAAATTACTATAATTATGTTATTAGTGTCTACCCTTTGATGTAGGTATCACCATCACCTGCGACTACATTACTCACTTTCGGTTTGCTGACGACACCACTTACCGTACATCACAATCATAGAGGCATCAGGGGGTGTCAGTCACAGTGATTAAAGAGTACTTAATACGTATTAATATATGTAAATACGAGTTTATTAGGTCTATTTAGTATAATTATATTCTGGCCTGATATTGGTTTACGGGTATACCTAATACATTGGTGTTACACTTTCATAATAACACTTACAACAGCAGCAGAAACCGAATGTATAATTATGTTTTAGGACGGTATTTTATACTTAGTATTTGCATATTATTTGTAGTACCTACTTTTTTGCATTCCCACACTATAAAACTAAGGAGCAAAATAAGGATTACCTAATATAGATACCTACCCAGTAACGTACAAATAGGTACGTACCAACAAGGCTCGATCATTCTGACTGACGTGATCGCTTAATGGCCCCTCTATTGTGATGAGTTGAGACTTGAGAATTAAATTGAATTTTCAAATTTAACTATCCATCCAGGCTCAAGCCCCCCAAAAAGCCAGCTCGATCTGAGTCCTTACCATAACGTAACCCCTTTTGTCAAGCAATGTTCATAAATTTTCGCTTGCTTATTTTCATGAAATTTTGCACCTTAGCGAAGACCGAATAGAGTTGTTATGACATTGCCAATCTAAAGACTAATCTATTGACTTATCATTATCAATAGTATATATAAGTCGCTTGCTTAACTTCAAACTCGTGTAAATCCATTCGACCCCTATCAGCAAATAATCATACCTTATCACCTTTGCTTAGTAGCAAAATCGCATGATTTGACAGATGGATTTACCCGGGTTTGAAATTAAGCGACTCATATTTCATATACCAAAATTTACTTAAGAAACATACGCAGAATCATCGCATTCATCGCAGAATAAGATAATGTCAACAAGTCTGACATTTTTCAATAAGATGTTTTGACATAATTCACTTTTTGTATTGAGGTTGGTGACTGATTTAAATTTATAATATCACGAAAGAAAAAAAATACCGAGGTCAGTGACCTGTCACAGTAAAGTGACATAGTGTGCGTGAAATGTAGCGGTGTGTGTTTCTGGGGAGAATTACGATAATGTTGCGCCGCCTAGTAGGTTTTTAGTGTCGCGTATGTAGCTTCACCCGAGATGCCTCACCTTAAGCAGCGTTATATATTTTTTCTCAAACATGCAATGAAATATTGACGTTGTATTCTCTATAGGCTTCGAAATATCACATTTCAAAGTCTGCAAAGCGACCTTCTTTTGTTTCATTATCAATTCGTGACCCAAAGTCGAAGCGTTTAGCCGCTAACCACTCGTCTGCGGGGGGCCCGAATATATATAAGTTCCGGGCCTCCCACTGCCGAGTGGTTAAAAGTCTAAGAGTTGTTTTTCCATTGCGTTTTTGAGAAAATATTTTTATAGCTTAACTAGTGACAGTATAGAAATATTATTCATATACCTATACTATATAGACTCGTAATGAATAAAGGGTGCCATGCTCTGATCATTGAACTGAATTGAATTTTGCTGTAGTGCCCAAGGCTACTCCTGAAAAACAATTTATTTCGCGAACCACGTGAATGTGACGGGATGAACTAAAATAGCTTGAATTCATTTGAAGCGCATACTTAATATGGTCCACTGAACTGTGACCTTTATTTCAGAGCAGGGACTTACTCTTTGGCATTGTGTGTATTCATTTGCAATCATAAATTTAAATAATTAGTGTTCGAGGGTTGGGGCCTCTTGATTTTGAGGGCTGATTTGGTTAACTGGCGGATTTACGGTGAAAACTAACAACAGAGACTAATATTTACCTTGTATTAACCAGCAACGCCTGCTAACGAAAGTTATAAAATATCAAATTGAAGGGAAAAATGCAAAAAATATCCTTTCGAGCTGGATCTAAACTAAACCTGTGACCTTCAGGCATACACGGCGCGTAGCTCTTAGCCAACTGAGATATTGCAACAATCTTGCTCGGAGGACAAAATCTATCGATCTTGCTCAGCACGATTACCGACGGTTTGGCGCAACCCACCCTTAGCTTCAGATAGCAAAAGTGTATTTGTTACTTCGCGACTGTACACAACTCACGTACGGGACGGAGATGTGGGCCCGCGCGGCCGACTCTCAGCGCGCATTCGTAATGCAGAAGCGAGCACTACGCGCAATGGTGGGTGCACCCAGTGACACTTCATGCAGGAGTTTATTCAAAGACTTTGGAATCTTGACACTCCCGAGCGAGCTCGTTTATCAGGTGGCCGTATTCACTCACACGAATATGCATATCTTCCAACGACTGGGTATAAATAAAACATATGCCCTTCGTAGTAATAATCATGACTACCGACTAATCACTCCTAAGCACAAATTGGCAAAGTCTGCAAAATCTTGCCTACATAATGGGTCCATCCATCCATCTATAATAATAGACTGCCCGCATCGGTCAGAAATGCAACCGTCGCATTTAAGGTGGTTCGATTGCCATACAAAACGTTATTTGACATTCGCAGGCTAACGGCGTGATATTTTAAGAAACTTATGTAACAAACTTTCATAAATTGTCTTCCCATTTGCGCTAAATTCCCCCTTTCCTAGAATAAACTTGTATAAACTAGATTAATTTGAGAAATTGGTTTGGGATGTGATATTTTGGGAAAACTATTTTTCTCAAATTAATCTACTTTATACAAGTTTATTCTAGGAAAGGGGAAATTTGGCGCAAATGGGAAGCCAATTGATGAAAGTTTGTTACATAAGTTTCTTAAAATAACACGCAGTTAGCCTGCGAATGTCAAGTAACGCTTTGTATGGCAATCGAACCACCTTAAGAAGAAGCTACGCAAGTGGCTACTAGATTTAACTCTGTACAGTGTCGAGGAGTTTTTTAAACTACCGTGTACATAACTAATGACATTTTGACTTGTAACTATGGTAGTATCAATAAAGAATTGTATTGTATTGTATTATTTAAACATTTGAAAATATCACGACAACTATTTTAACCTTTAATATTTGTTCCTGAGTCATGGATGTTTTCTATGTATTTAAGTATTTATTTATCTATATAAGTATGTTTATCTTCATCCCATAGTACAAGCTTTGCTTAGTTTGGGACTAGGTCGATTTGTGTAAGATTGTCCGCAAATATTTATTTATTTATTTTATTTATTGCCAAATGAAACATAAATTTGAATAAATAACTAACAAGATTTTGTAGCGCATTGCCATGTTGCAAAATCAATTTATTAATTTCCGTAACCACCTACTTCTCCACCTCAATTTAGCCGCGTGTCACGGTAATATCTCGACCCCAAACATTCCCTTCTATCTACGTTTAGCAGTTGCGATGCGTCCATATAACCAGACTCCAAACGACATGACTATTGAAAGATATTCGAGCACATCATATGAGTCATATGTCCCTATGTGTTAGGTACCTAGACCCTATTCCATATAAGATAAGAAAAATCGTACGTTAATCGTCATATGATTTCAAGGAAAACCATTTTGAAGCGCATAAACTTTAGCATTGTAAATTGTCACAGATGTCGCCCATATTCCCTTATAGCCACACTACACGGCAGGTAGTGTGTGGGGGCCCTTACTTGTTCGTATACTCCGGCCCGGCCACGACATTGCGCGAATTGCGGCGCGGCAAGCGTTTTATCTGTTCATTGCGCGGTCAAGACGCGCAACGCACTGTAGTTAGTAGGCATCACACGCAATGAATTAGAAAAACCGCTGTCGCTGCCGCTGCCGCGCGTGTCCGTCCGTGGCCAGGCCGTATCAATTACATTTGCACAATTTTATATTGCTAGGAAGCGGTGCGCATGCTGTAATAAAATTGCTGTACCGCATTCGTCGCGCCTGGTTTGGTTCCGCGCATCCCGTGCCAATCAGACGCACCGCTGCCGCCACCGCTCGAGGTCGTGGCCAAACCGTAAGAATTTGTCCCTTACACGTTCAATACAAAGAGAGGGACGTATATACCCGAACAGACTGTATACTACCTACAGTGCTGTTTAACTCTACGCTATTAGTTATGAGAAACCGTGAAATATATATAATAGATATATTAGGATTTATTTTAGTTATAATTTATGTACGGAATATTTACCGTTACCTTTTCGGTGAAGGAAAACATCGTGAGGAAACCGGTCTAATCCCAATAAGGTCTAGTTTTCCCTCTGGGTTGGAAGGTCAGATGGCAGTCGCTTTCGTAAAACTAGTGCCTATGCCAAATCTTGGGATTAGGTGTCAAAGCGGACCCCGGGCTCCTTTAGGCAGGGATTGTAACCGGTTTTTTTCAAAAACCTCGAAATAACCACATATTTCGAACTATTTTATACTTCATATGGAGGACTCAGTTGTGTTTTGAAGTACCTAACGATTTTATTTTATTTTCAAGTCAAATAATTTATTTGTCAAACACAGGTAGGTATACAAGGTATAGTAGGGTATCAAAAAAACATGTCTCACTGTGTTTTGCCACAAGGCATACTAAATTCAGTTAAAATTAAAATTAAAATTACGACTTAAGTACGATAATGATTTTCATTATAATTAAATGTCAATTACCTAAAAGCTAAATAATATTAATTGTAATAAATCGTAATTTCAACTTGCTTATATCAATAACTATGTCGTGATTAATTGGTAAAAGGATAAACATTATTAATAATAGAGCATTCCTATATGTTAGTATTATCATGCATGTCAACTAAATAATCATTTATAGAATAATACGCTTTTTTTGTCAAATAACTGTGTAGCTCTTTTTTGAATTTAATTACATCCTCTATCTGTAGTATGGCTTTGGGTAAATTATTAAAAATTCTGGGTGCCATACATACTTTTTCCGAGTAAGGCGGTTTTCATTGGTCTGGCTTCTATTTTACCTCGTTGACGTGCACTATTAAAACTAAAGAATTGATTACGATTTGTTTTTACATATAAAGCTACTTCATAAATGTATAGGCACGGAACTGTCAGTATGTGAAACTTTATAAACAGCAGTTTACATGAGTCTGTTTGTTGAATACCACAAACAGCTCTTATACATTTTTTCTGTCCTCTAAATACCAATTCTCTTTCCGTTGAGTTCCCCCAAAACATAATTCCATATTGCAATGTTGACGTGACATATGCGTGATATGCCATAAATATAATGTATGTCACAGTTAGAGTCGGAGATTTGTTAATTCTTTGTGCAAAACTCATTATTTTTGTCTTAGATAAGTTAATTTTTAAATTAATTTGCTTTTTGACTCGTATGTGTTTAAGTTCTCAGCCGTGACGTATTATTAGATTGCCCAATTAGAAAATGAAATAATTAACAAACAACGAAAAAACCGGTTACAGTTCCCATACAAAAAATAACCGGTTACAATCCCAGCCTTTAGGGGCACAACCGGGAATAACGCTAGGAGGATAATTTATGACTAGTAGGTACAGATATAGGTATAACACTAAGTAGACCTGCAAACTTACTTTAAGAATAAAAAAATATCGCTTAAATAATAGCATCATTCGTTTTTCCTTTCATCTCGTGAGACACGTCCACGACATACTAACGCATTTTTAATGATCTCCATGCAGATTTCTTTATCTCGCATGGTGGCTGCCAACTCGTTTTGGCATTATTTTTTAAGCGTCTGTAAGCGAGTTGGCTTCAGCTGGATCACTTTCATCCCGTTGGATGTAGCTGGATGTAACTGCTGTACATTTATCCTAATGTAACATATTTTACAAATTTCTTTCTTTCTTTGACGATCTCTGTAGCCTAGTCGGTAGTGACCCTGCCTAATACGAAGCCGGATGCCCCATTCGAATCACCGTAAGGGCATTTATTTGTGTGATGAGCACGAATAATTGTTTCTGAGTCATGGATTTTTCTATTTCAGTATTTATTTATCTATATAAGTAACGTATATCGTCGTCTAGTACCCAAAGTACAAGCTCTGCTTAATTTGGGACCTCGGGGCCAATTTATGACTTTCAAGCGCTCGAAAATTAACCAAAAGTAAATACGATTGTAGTGTCAAAATTGCAGACACTTACTTTCTGCCGATATAATTACATACGAGTCGTCAATACCACTCGTTATTAAAGTTTCTATCGCTATTTCAAAATAGAATTTCATCATTTTTTACAGTTTTCGAGTGAAAGAGTCGAGCGCTTGAAAGTCGAAAATCGGTCCACAGGTCGATTTGTGTAAGATTGCCCCCTAATTATTTTAATTATTTTCTTTATAGCATTTTGTTTGTCAGCTCATTTTTAATTGAACATTTTCCAGGGGCCTAAATGTCTTCTAATGTCCCCAGCGTGTCATAAATAAAGGGAGACTTGGCAATACGACCGCACAAAAACTCATTGGAATACAAATACAATGCAAATGTGAGGAACCAAACCAAGCCCCGGTCTTTCGCAAATATGACTCGTCCTTAACGTTTTTACCCGGTTGTATCTTAAAAAAGCCCAGGGGCCGCGTTGGCACCTAATCTGAATATTTGGCGTGAAACCTAGTACTTCTGATCTGCCAATACAGATGGAAAACTAGACCTTATTGGGATTATACCGGTTTCTATTTCAACTGCGCATCATCATCCTCCTAGCATTTTTCCCGGTAGTGCTCGAACGAGCCCGGGGTCCGCATTGGCACCTAATCCCAAGATTTGGTGTAGGCACTAGTTTTACGAAAGTGACTGCCATCTGACCTTGCAACCCAGAGGGAAAACTAGACCTTATTGAAATCACACCGGTTTTCTCACGATGTTTTCCTTTACCTAAAAGCTGCTGTTAAATATCGAATGATATTTGGTACCTAAGTGAGAGAAGATATGAATAGGAAGGAAGTAAGTGACGAGATGACGAGTGACAGGGAGGTATGGAAGAAAAGGACATTCTGCACCGACCCCAAGTAAATGGGATAAGGGCAAGAAAATGATTTGGTACTTCAGTTTTTTGAAAAATCCCTGTGGTACGAGCCGAGCTTCGAACCCGCGACCTACAAGATCGCAAGTTACTGCTTTACCGCTCGGCATCAGTGGCTTCTTTTATTTCTACGCTACACTATTACAAACAGCGCACACTGGAACTCTATCAGCCACATAGATACGAATACCAGCCAAATGTACCAGTGTATAAGCGCCGTACGACAAATAAATAAATAATAATTATTAGAAATGAGAGCGTTGAGAAGTATGTGTGAAGTGAAATTTAGTGATAGAGTCAGAATCAGTGTGATAAGAGATAAGTTTGGAATGGATGGAGATATAGTCACGAACATTGAGAAGGGTATGTTAAGGTGGTTTGGGCATGTAGAGAGAATGGATGAAAGAAGATTAACGAAGAGAGTGTATATAAAAAGAGTGGAAGGGCAAGTTGGAAGGGGAAGACCTAGGCGAACTTTCTCCGATCAAATTGGAGAAATCTTACAAAAAGGCCAGGTCAAAAGTACTCTAAACCAACGAGCATGTATGAGAAATGTTATGAAAGTGAGTGAAGCGAAAGTGGTTTGTCAGGATCGTAGCAAATGGAGATTCGTGATCTCTGCCTACCCCTCTGGGAAAGAGGCGTGATTATATGTATGTATGTATGTAATAATTATTAAATATCAAATGATATTTTGTAGATAAGTTTTTTTTTAAACCAAGTGGTATTAGCCGGGGTTCGAACCCACGACATACAGATTTTACCCATTCGCCGCCACCCACGCTTACCCACCCACCTTCCACCGACTTCATACCATCAACTCAGTCCAAAAACAAAAGACTTTAAACTTGCGTTGCGTTGGGTAGCCACCTCGTTTTTTTTTCTGTGTCAGTCACTCGGCTACAGCTCTTTGCTCTCTTAAATAGCATAATTTACTTTAAAAATAAAGTTTTAACCGACTTCAAGTCAGTAGCCAAATTGCTTCAAGTATGCCTATAAAATTTGAAGAGTTCCCTCAATTTCTCCAGGATCCCGTCATCAGAACTGGATTTTGGTGACAACGGGACCAATCTGGAAGTAGGCTTTCAAACACAGAAATAATTTTTCAAACCGGTTCATAAATAACACGTAACAAACACACAAAAAAAATACAGTCGAATTGAGAACCTCCTCCTTTTTTGAAGTCAGTTAAAGTATCGATACGGCATCTATCTAGTCAGTGGTCCGTGATTAGGCAAAATTGTTTATTACTTTCCTAATTCTGCTTTATTGGCCGACTCGGCGAGTCGGTAAATAAAAACGAAATAGTTTTATTTTCACATAGCGTTCGGGAGTTCATGCGACAGGAAAGGGAGTAATTAATGTTTTTTTTACAAGCATGAATACATTTGAAATAAATTCTAATTCCTTGCTTAAATTTTAAATTATAATGTGGCTAGCAGACGTTTACTTCCTGTTCAAAATAAATTTGCATTTTTTATATAATGAATTACTACTTCTCATTGTATTTTTTATCTTTGACGTTTAAAATCTTTGCGGTGGGTACGTATTAGGTAAAAACTTCCAAAGGCTTAAAAATAAAATATATTGCTTAGAGTAGAGTGCCCTGTGCCTGAGCTCAGAGGAACGACGAACGAATGCTCCAACATTTTTTTATTAATTTTACTCAATAATTTTAAATTTAAAAGGTTTCAGTGCAAATCTTTAAAATCAGACACAGCTTTGGACTTTATTGTCCACAATAACTCAAGCCATTTTTATTGGAACGTGAGACGTCCTATCGTGGGTAATGAGATGAATAAGCAAACCCCCGAGGCAACGCTTTCTCAAAGTAAAATAAATATGGAGGCAAATTTACGGTGTCCACCGTTCAGAGGATTTTAATGGAGTCAAAAGCAATGATTACGTTAACTGGAGATTTTTTATTGGCTAATAGTACCTCCAATACAATTAGACCGGAAACTTTTTATGTTAAAAATCACGATTAGCAACTCCATTTCAGCCCATTTATTTTCATAACGTTTAAGTACCGTAAAACTACACAATTAAGTCCACTACCCCAATTATGGTCCAAAAGTAAACTCATTCGTTTCTATCAATACCGATTTCGTATTTGTGATTTAATACGTTTTTATTTAAATTTATGTTATTATAGTTAATATTCATCATATTTCCAAGACCGTAGATGGACTCGAAACATAATTGGACGAAATCGGCTCGATAGAAGATAATTGCAAAGATTGGTCTTAAAATCATCTTAAACGGTTCTAAGTCCTTATTTTTTTAACGTATGGGTCTGCAATTAAAAACATGAAGTCGACATATTCGTACCTAAACCGCTAAGGAGCCATATTTCACAAATAATCCACACTTTTTTTTATTTTAATATTTATTCATTATTTTCGTCTAAAACCTGGCCGCTCAAGTAACACTCGCTCTCGTTTACTCCGATACAAATAGACAGTGTGCGCGTTTTTGGTGTTGACAGCGCCTTAAGCGCGTTTTTTCGGAAAACATTAGAGGGACACGTGGAGAGCCTTGGGTTTAATGGAGTTTAGAATGCGGCGCCATGTTGCCAAAAGGCGATCACCGACATGTGTGCAATCTGGTCACGTCTTTCGCTATGTAATGTTAAGCAGATACTGGAACGATATTCTTTTGCTAATTGCTAAAAACGTGCACGTTTAGTAGCGAAAATTGTAGCTACTAGTATACAATAATATTATCTCTAATAAACGCATTTTTTATTAATAAAAAATGTACGTTAAGTCACTGTACTTAAGTCTAAAATAATGGTCCAGACAAGTGTTTATTTAATGGCAGTATGCGGTAACAGCCCAAAAAGACCGAGGCCTGTGCTAGGGATAATTACAATTTATACGTAAGAGAACGATCGATTTTAGATAAATCTCATAAATATGGCCAAACATCATTTTACTACTTTACATGCAGATGTTCCTTCATACCTCAGCATGAAAAAATACGCAAATGAATAAAAGAAACCACCACCAGTGCCTAAGCTATTAGGCATCATAAGAGGCTGGAGAAGTCGCCCCGCATCCACCGGAAAAAGTACTCTCCGTACTTTGACCAAATCAGAGGGGCAACTACGTAACTTATTGAACGTACTACGTTAGGACAAATTAAATAGCTGTCATTTTCACATTAAAAAAATGCGTTACGTAGAGATCTACACGTTATTTTAGCGGAATATCAAAAGAGTATTGTACTAGTAACTTTTCCTTGATTTCCGCTACCTAATTCAATCAAGTGTTTCGCAAAGATATTTCATTCATTCTGAAAATTACCCCTTGGCCTTGTCATATTTTAATCCCACCCACCACACTATTTAGTAGGTACAAGCAACCCTTCAGCTCCCAAAAAATCAGCAAACAATTTGTTTTTCAAAGGCACAATGTGTCTGACTTGAAACTATAATAGGTACTTACCTAAGTGTGTGTACGAAAGAAGACAGAGTAAATAGGTTAAAGCCATTTTAAACTCAACGTGAGAAGTGTCTGTTCCGCGAAAAGATACTGAATGTGTAACATAAATGGTGTTTGTAAGCTGAATAAATATGTTTTTGTTCATTTTCTGCATTTAGTTAGTGTCATGTTGTTCCAGTAACTTTTCATAGATGTTTAATATTTTTTATGTAATTGGTTCTCATCACGTTACTGTTTTAAATTTATTTGTAAATAAGTTTTAAACCCCATTTAATTTAAAACCACTAGAACTGACCACATATCCAATTAAATTAAAGGGAAAAACATTATCTTCTAAAATTCAGGCTATATTGTAACCATGTATGCCTAAACGTTAAGAAGCCCTTTACGAGCAAGAGAGATGAAAACCTACGTAATAACTTCTGATATGATCTTTGCGTTTATCAAAACATGTTGTTGAAGCACGTTTGTTTAAAATAACTTGCACAAGTGATTTTAACATGTTGGATGCACTTGCATGTTGTTCGGACAAGTACTCGCATGCTTGCACGTTGAATTGGTTACGTGTTGATTGTTCTTATTTGTTTACTAGACGTTGGAGATCTATTAGTTTAGTTTTGTTTATAAGACGGCGGCCATTAGTCTACGAGACTTGCGAACTTGTCTAAGTTAATATTAGTCTTAAATTTAAACAGTTAACTTTGAATTGTTTACGTTTGGTTATTATTTTAGTATCCATATTTTGTTGGTGATAACTTGATAAGTGAGGTAAGGCTACAATTGACATGTTTTATTGATATCTAGTAACATGACATCGGCGATGGATAATCTTGTCGAAGGCGTCAACCTCACAAGTGAAAAGAGAGCGCTAACGATTAGAAAAACCGGCCAAGTGCGAGGTGGAGCATTATCTATAAAAATGGCAAAAAAATCACGTTTGTTGTATGGGAGATTCCTTAAAAAAATATTTTATTTTGTTTTTAGTTTTTGTTGTTATAGCATCAACAGAAATACATAATCTGTGTAAGTTTCAACTCTCTAGCTATCACGGTTCTTGAGATACAGCCTGGTGACAGACAGACGGACGGACGGACGGACAGACGGACAGCGAAGTCTTAGTAATAGGGTTCCGTTTTACTCTTTGAGTACGGAACCCTAAAAACGAAATGGAAAGCCTAAAAAAACCAAGTTGACTTTTGTGACACGTTGTATAATAGTACATTTTACAACTAGTGTGAAAAGAATGTCTTTTTACCACTAGTACCGAGGTATCTTGCCACGAGCTGAAAGCGAGTGGCAAGACTCGGTACGAGTGGTAAAAGACATTTCACACGTGTTGTAAACGACGTTTTTTAATACAATTGCGAAAAAATAATAAATTAATATTCGTCATTTATATATTAATGAATTCTTTAAATAAATTTATATTATTGTACCTCGATCTCAACTGTTAGTGGCTGCATCGAAACTTCTGCTTGCGTATGCGCTCCTGGTACCTATAGGTGGACCGTTTAACTCGGTCCTCGCCTGCGCGGCGCGCGGGTGCAGGGGTATGACTATAACGGGCTGCGGGCGACGTGCGGAAGGCAAACCCCGGCGCCCGCACCCCGTTATCGTCATACCCCTGCACCCGCGCGCTGCGCAAGCGAGGAATGAGTTAAGCGGTCTACCTACAGATGCGTACATTTTCAGCTTCAAAAATGACTTTCATACCAACGCGATCAAAAATAAATACTCCTAGTATTCGTAAGCGTTTTTAATTTCATAATTTCCAAGTAAAAAATCTAATATAAAATTACTGCGTTTCGAAAGTATAGTTTGGAACTAAAAAGTAAAAAGCACTAGTTCGAGAAATTGAGCTTCTCGCACGCTACGCAGCCACAAAAAGTACCACTTTTTGAGCAACTGTATTAAAAAAATGTTTTTTGCAATATGAGTGTTTGCAAGTGTTTTATTCGCCGTCCTAAACCCAAAACGTAAGTGAGGAAACAGTTTATATTTTTCAAAAATAATTGACGCATCTGAAAAGTTTGCAAGTTTTTTCTGGTGCTAAGGAATGTTATTCCTATCACAAAAAAAATAATCAGGCACTTCTGAAATTTTCATCTATTCCCAATTGGATAACGGCAAGTGACTGAAAAATGTATTGCAAATTTTCACGGACAACTTACATAGACACGAACAGCTCAAGTTAATATAAAGCTTGTAAAAAGGTACGTGAATACATTTCCCTTACTGTACAGTACAGTAAGGGAAATGTATTACCTTTTTACAAGCTTTATATTAACTTGAGCTGTTCGTGTCTATGTAATTGCCTCTGCAAGCTGCATATAAAACCCATCGATCGAACGACTGCTAAGTAGGTACCTACTTGACTTGCGAATATTGTGTAGGCAAGCCATTGATGCTGGAGTACATCGAGACACTATCTACATAACACAATTGATAACTTGTTAATACTCATGCTCATATGCCTAGGTCGGTTACATCACGATATGACATTGACTTTGACTAGGGCTAAATGGCGCACAATACACGTAGTTAATTGCGTTGATGTCGCGGTTTAATGGACAAGCATTCATATAGTAGGTACTTAGGCAAAAAATTAAAAAAAATCCTTTGGCGTTGAAGTAAATGATATAATAGTAAAACCTAAAGCGAAGTAATACTGTCATATTCATTAAAAAAATAATTGGATAATAGTAAGTTACAATGAAGCCAACATATTTATTTTGTCAAGTGGATTCTAAAGCTGACCAGAGAGCGGCGACCCATCATCAGTAAATAGTTTCAGGTTTCTCTAATATTGGCTCGTGATCGACACTTAGAGAAATGATGATTTAGTCTATATTTACGCCGGGATTGAACAATGGATAATATCGATTACTTACTAGAAAAAGTAAAAACTATAGTATCTTAGAAAACATATAACTCTCTACAAAACGCTACGTTTGGTGGGTACCTACTTATAAATTCACATTTTTATAAAAGTGACGCCATGAGACGCAATCATCGCGCGCAAATAACGACAGAAAAAAGTCGTTTCTCCAGTATAATTATACGTAATGAGAGTAAATTAATTTCACCCAATACACGTCATAATGTTGAAACTTCGTGACCGTGTACTACCCAATAATAAAGTTGTAAAGGTATAGTTATGACATTACGACGCCGTGTCATTCAAATAAAATGTACCTACTTAAAAGTATGCTACAGCACATGCAATATAACTTATGATGAGACAGGGAATTTACTGAGATAAATATAACACAAATCATACACATTATAAATTGTTTCCTCATGTTACCTTAGGCACAATACAACCGTCCTACATAAGTAGGTATGTCAGTATCGCAAGCTTCCATGTATTCAATTGAATTCCCATTTTGGCTTGCCTACACATACTTGGTGTCCAGTTAAAGTACCTCGAAAAATTGAATGCTATATTTTTCCCGGGTTTTGTACGAAATATGTATCATTCCACCGTTGTTATGTGTAGGCAAATTTGCAAGAGATAGAGTAAAGTCGCATGCAGATGTTGTTTTTATGGTAGTGAATAATCAGCAGGTCGATCACGTAATTCATTGTACGCGCTTCAGGTAGATCTAAATGTCACTTTTTATATGGAAAAATTACAGTTCAATTGTCCTAACGCGCGCTCGGAACGTTACGTGATTACCCCTCAGACGAGACGAGGTGGAGTTTTCTCACGCATTGTATACCAAAATGGAATTAATAATGGTAGGTAGGTTACCTGGATGACTTCTAGAGTTCTAGATAGGTATGTCTTACTGTAACATTTTCAGTAGATAGGTTTGATAGATAAAGTAAAAAGAAGATTTTTTTAAATGACGTGACATGCAGGTGAATTATGACTGACTTTTGTCTGCAACTTTGCCCGCAACTTTGCCCCCGTCAAATCTCGTACGAACTTCTACGAATGATTTCATCCCTTCAGCGTTCAGCGAATGCAAAGTCCTGATGTGCCAAATTTCACCCAAATCCATTGTTGCGTGATATTAGTAGAATTAAATGGACACGTCCGGAATTGAGCCCTAGCTCACAATTTATGATGACATAAGCTGAGCTTCACTATGCCACACACACTGCGGCGATAAGTGCCGACACGACCCAGTTCCTAACCTTTGTCGATTATCTGTATTGGATCTCAATATGTCACTTGACAACTTGCTCCCTGTATATCACATGAGTTACGTTATACCACAGAATAGATATGACAATGGTAAAGTATTGTACCGAATTTACAATACATAATTACCCGTTTGTTGTTGAAAGTAACTAAAGGTACGTCATTTCAGATAACATTAGAGTTTTAACGGACAAATTCATCTACGTTTTTTGTTTATCTAGAATATCAACGGTAAGTTTTACTTATTCCGATCATTGATTTCTTTTCAAATATAGCAATACGTTCTTTTGCGTTTCAAATTGTTTTTTTTTCAATCGAACGCACGATTTTTCTAATCTCATATGGAATACTATAGAACGGTAGACACTATGTAGTGAGAAAAAAACAGAAGTACTTATCTCTGTTTTAAGGATGACATTAGATCCGAGTCTTGATACGAACTCAGTTTTTTTCAACTTTCATTGCGCGGCTTTCCCGACCCGCAAACATGTAAGTTCCTAACTTACATGTATTTATATTTTCACAAATGAAGGGTCCACGGAAAGAACATGTCTAGTCACATTTTTTTTTCAAAATGAAATTTTAATTTCATTATGTTGAGCATTACGTGACATTAAAATCTCATTAAAAAAAAAGCGGCCAAGTGCGAGTCGGACTCGCACATGAAGGGTTCCGTTACATAAATTGCTTTTTACGATATATGACGTATTAAAAAAAAACTCCTTCATAGATCTCGTTTAAACCAATTTTAGTTGGTAGTTTGCATGGTAATGTACATCATATATTTTTTTCAGTTTTATCATTCTCTTATTTTAGAAGTTACAGGGGGGGGGGACACACATTTTACCACTTTGGAAGTGTCTCTCGCGCAAACTATTCAGTTTAGAAAAAAATGATGTTAGAAACCTCCGTATCATTTTTGAAGACCTATCGACGACACAGACACGTATGGGTTTGATGAAAACAATTTTTTTGAGTTTCAGTTCTGAGTATATGAGCCCTAAAACTCAATGTTTTTTTTTTCGATTTTTGTGTGAAAATCTTAATGCGGTTCACAGAATACATCTACTTACCAAGTTTCAACAGTATAGCTCTTATAGTTTCGGAAAAAAGTGGCTGTGACATACGGACGGACAGACAGACAGACGGACGGACATGACAAATCTATAAGGGTTCCGTTTTTTGCCATTTGGCTACGGAACCCTAAAAATGTGACTAGACATGTTCTTTCCGTGGATCCTTCAAATATTTAATACTTACATCCCCTTTACATTAAGATAGAGCTGCGACCCTATTCTAGAGGCTGCGCGAACCCCCAGAGAGTAAATGCTAATGCTCTCAGACTTATGAATTTCACCTATTACGTCTAACAATTTTCAATGTACTGATACGAAATAGTAGTCCTTTGAAATTAAACTACAGACATCTTCATTGTTACTTCCATTTCAACGTAATCCAAATCTAAAATCTTTATCTACATTGTAATATAATGGTGACCGACCACTTTAATGTTTAGCAGTAGGTAACGCAATAATTGAGTGCTACATAAACGCATTATTGCTTGTATCAGCGGAAAGTGAATATATAGCTAGGACATTAAAAAATAGTATTAATTACCTGTTCATACTTTTCACGAGGCGACATTCTGCTGCGATACAGCGTGAAACGCGCGTAGCGTTTCACGAACGCCATAGATTTCTCAGGCACTAGAGTTTTCAACCGACGAAAAAACGGAGGAGGTTCTCAAGTCGACGCGTATATATATATTTTTTTTATGTATGACCACGCATAACTTTTTACAGAGTAGTTCGATTTTGACAATTCTTTTTTTATTGGAAAGGGTATTTCTCAGGCACTAGAGTTTTCAACCGACGAAAAAACGGAGGAGGTTCTCAAGTCGACGCGTATATATATTTTTTGTTTTATGTATGACCACGCATAACTTTTTACAGAGTAGTTCGATTTTGACAATTCTTTTTTTATTGGAAAGGGTATACCTCGAAGTTGGTCCCATATAAATTTGGGAAAAAAAAACAACCTTAAGGGTAGGAAAGTAGGGGGTGATTGATTTTTCGTCGGTTAAAACTTTGTTTTCAAAGTAAATTATTAACGGGTGGGTTCGGAACACCGTCTCAAACTCTGTCACGCCTAAAGAAACTAGACCTTTAATTACAATTAGTTAGTATGAATCGCGGTGTCGAGATATACAGGGTGTAATCGTTAAGTGTAGCCAGGCGATTATTCCGTAAAACATATCAGAAAACTTTAAACTGATATCGAAAGTAACTACGTTACCCAATGACTAAAATAACACCAATATTTTAATAAAACCAGCAATATCCCAAATATTAACTTCAAACCCTTCCATACATTAAGTACGCCGTTCCTTAAAAAGCTTTAGTTTTAAAGGCTTCAAATGATCATATGATCCTGAATTGTTTCATTTTATCCACTTATCCATATCAATCAATTATCATTTTCAAGTAGATACACGAGGTGATCTATCTGACGGCTTTAAATTAATACAATAGTTCGATATTTTCATTCAATTATTTTATAAAGCAACCCACACAAGGAGTTTCACCCCGCAGTTCACCGTACAGGTCCGTCTGTGTTGTTGAAGTCCAACATAGGTAGTAAAAAAAAAGTTATTTTCATTCCTGCTAATTTATTACAGTTCATTCGTGTAAATTACGAATCTTAAACATTTTTATTTCCTACGGTAGGGAAATTATATCCTCAACGAACGTCGCAGGTACTAAATGTATGGGAGCGTTTGAAGTTAATATTTGGGGTATTGCTGGTTTTATAAAAAAAAGTTATTAACGTACTTTCGATATCAGTTTAAGGTTTTTTGATATCTGTTATATTTACTGAATAATCGCCTGGCTACACTTTACGATTACACCCTGTATTAGTGGGTGAAGGATGATGTGAGCTTAAAACAAGTTACAGAATAGCGGGGCTGATCCCCCGAAATCCCCTGTATCGTCGCCGTGAGTAACCGCTCTTACCTCCACACATGTACATTTAGTAGCACTTTGGATACGAGTATTGTAAGCACCTAATCTTCTTCTTTGGCCTTGCCGTATCCTGGTAAGTGGGGTCAGCTTTCACAATCATGCGACGCCTCTTTCTTCGGTCCTGTGCCACTTCTGTAGCAAGGTCCATCTCCTTCCTGTCTAGGGATATTCGTGATCCAGGTGGCTGGAGTTCTTCCTATTCCCCTCTTTAACCCCCAACGGAAAAAGAGGGGTGTTATAAGTTTGACGTGTCTGTGTGTCTGTCTGTTTGTGTGTGTGTGTGTGTGTCTGTCTGTGGCATCGTAGCTCCTGAACGAACGGACTGATTTGAATGTGGTTTTTTTTATCCGAACGCTGACGTGATCGAGATGGTTCTTAGCTACGTATCAACCTCAGAGCATAGAATACTAGAGAGAGGACAAGCCGCCGGCGGCCGTGTCGCAGCTGTATGCTCATACTGTGCACGCGTGCTGATCGCAGAGAATATTACGTTTTTTCCCAAAATGCCTGATATGATGCGCGTTTATTGTCAAATAAGCGTGTAGGTATACAAGAGTGTGTGTTTTAGATGTGTGCGTGCTTTGTCTTGTCAATTACTTGGGCGTTGTGTGGGTTAATGTACTTGCGACAGGCTCACTCTATACAAATCGGCCGCCATGTCCGATCTCCTTATATTCATACATCTGTGGTATCAACAAAATCAGTTCAGTCGTTTTTGAGATATTGAAGTTTGAAATGAAAATGTCGGGGGTTTTCAACTTTTCTAAGTTGTATTAGTTATTTTTGTAGGCACTCTTTCACGACATGGTCATCCGGTCGTCATTCACAATTTGATCAACTTGTTGAATGAATGCTAGCATGAGTTGCGTGCCTACGAAGTTGTTAAAGTTACAGCCTTGCCTATTCTATTTGCGATAAATATCAATAATCACGACTCTTGGCACCAGAACAAGCAAAACAATCAGAAAATATAACCGACTAAATCTATACGACGACCTTTGTAGTTAAGTTTAATCTATAATTTTTTTTTTAATGTTAACATCACGGGAATACACCTTTACCCTGCAGTTGCACTAATGGTTTACTGCATTCTTAACGCGAATAGAGTATAGTAACTAGGCTACAGTCTTCGTAGGCTTGGTCACTACCAACTACCCTGCCTACACTGAAAACAAATTTATAATTTACCTAGGAACCTGAAGAATCCATTGCTTTCTAAAAAAATATGTAAATGACAGCTGAAGTTTCGTAACTACTTACGCTGGAGATCAGCTGATAATACAATGCATGCATTAATTGAAACTCCTCTATTCGTTGCTTTCTAAAAACCATGTGTGAGAGAGCGACGATATTATTTTAAACGCGATCCGTTTTTTCTAATGTTATTTTCATCATCCTCCTAGCGTTATTCCCGGTTGTGCCCTAAAGGAGCCCGGGTTCCGCTTTGACACCTAATCCCAAGATTTGGCATAGGCACTTGTTTTACGAAAGCGACTGCCATCTGACCTTCCAGTTCCAACCCACAGGGAAAACTAGACCTTATTGGGATTAGACCGGTTTCCTCACGATGTTTTCCTTCGCCGAAAAGCGAACGGTAAATATTTCGTACATAAGTTCCGAAAAACTCATTGGTACGAGCCGGGATTCGAACCCACGTACCGTAGCTCTTTCTGTTGTTATTTTATAAATACTTAAACGAGTTGCTCCCAAAATAAATTCAGCCAGCACCATCGACAGTTTTATTCATAATTTAACCCGTCGCCGCTGCAGGCGGCCACTTCAAACGGATCAACTGAGATTACCATCCGGATGAGACGAGACCATGGAATTATTACGCTGGACTGGAAAGCGCTTTTTTGGGATCATTTAAGGTTTTTTTTAGTTAATCACATATCTTTGGCAAAATGTCGGTGGCTGAATTTTATAAAAGTTATGGAGTCCGCCCTTTGTACCATAACATAACATTTCTTTCTATATGTGCAATAAAGATTTAAAACAGGAATTTCATTCGTGTGTACAATTTAATTCATTTCATTATATACCGATACCTACCTGCAATTACCTACCTGTAATGGAATTAAATGGAAGGAATTAACCTTACCTATACTATACTTAGCATTCTATTCATTCATCGAATTTACGTGAGGTGAACCGTGTTATTATTAGCATTATTCCATTCATTCTCCTCATTTTTAGTTTGTTGTTCATAATTTGCCGACATAATTTTATCTATTTGGTATTTCGTTGCTCAAACTCAAAAAAAACAAAATCAGCACTTGAAAAATGGCCATAAATCTAATGTTATGTAGTTTAAAACGCTTGGTTTTATTGCGTCTTCCAGCAGTTGTAAGTATTTCACGATCCTTGGACGGTACATTGCGAAAGATCCTAATTTTGAATTCGAGGCCATGCCCTTTGTTTACTCAAGGACTGTTTACATTTATGTGACGGGTTCCGCTGCGAATTCGGGTGACCTCTGTTAGGGATTATGAGGACTATACCTATTTAATCAATCGAGTGGGGTGCGAATTCATTTCATTTATCCGGGGACAGCCGATATTGACAGCGATTTCGTTTGTCATGCAACATGACACTCTCCTGTACCTAGACAATAGTTATTTGTGCAACAAGAGAAGTTGTTTAGTCCTGATTTTGAGTCCCAATAAAGCGAAAAATTCTAAAAAGTTAGAATCTTGAGTGCAGCGAGGGACTCAAAAGCACGAGACGCAAATACACAGTTGCCAACTTCGCGTGATTTTGGCAACTGTGTTTGCCAACCAATGAGCGGCTATGAAAAAAAAAATTTAAAGCAATTTGGAATACCGTTTAAGGTAGATAGCAGAAGTACTAAGTTCTAGAGTATAAAGTGTTATTATGAAGCGAAATCGTGAGAACGAAATCAAGTGGCATAATTAGAACAGTTTAATCAGATATCTCTTTCATCTTTCCTATTAATAAGAGTGACAAGGATACCTCAATGCATTAACCACGTCATCCGCCCGTCTGGAAATTCATCACAACCCGTCTCCTGTCAATCTTTGTTAAATTTTCAATAGAGCAGAATAAGTGGATGTCGGGAACTACCCATCGTGGAGAGCTGAGAGTTATGTTTCGCATTTAAATTGAATATAAATGTGTTTTACAATGGCGTGATAAGTTTGGCATTCCAGGGGCCGTTACTCAGAATGCCCTCATATACCTCTCCTAGGCAGAGGTCTAGTTTCGTTAGGCGTGACAGGTGAGTTGAGGCGCATTAGCGCTTTCTGAATCAACATCATCGAGGGGTAAACGTTACGTTTTCCCAAACAAAAAGTGACGTTTAGATCTAACTGACGCGCGTGCGTTACGTGATCGACTAACAGAGGGGTAATCACGTAACGTTCCGAACGCGCGTTACGACAATCCAACTGTCATTTTTCACGAACGTCGGGTAGGTCTAAAACGCCATCACATACATAGGTACACTATAGGTGTTCAAAAATATCGGCAGATGCACCCTAATGCCTTGAAAATATTAGAGTTGTTCCGATGTTTCTGACGTGCTTTTGACTGTGACTGTATATACGCGCGTCAGATCTAAATGTAAATTTTTGTATGGGAAAATGACAGTTGAATTGTCCTAACGCTTGTTCGAAACGTTACGTGTTTACCCCTCAGATATTTTTTTATCGGTTAAGTGGTTCCGAAAATTAGCACATGCAAACTTGCAAAGCCACAACATTAAAGACTTTTCCTCTTTATAATATTAAGTATGGACTTTTCTGGTCTGGACTAGGATTTTTGGTAGTTGAATGTTGTTTACCCATATCTCCGGCTTTTAACGGCCTCCGTAGCCCAGTGGGTAGTGACTCTGCCTACGAAGCTGGAGGTCCCGGGTTCGAATCCCGGTCAGGGCATTTATTTGTGTGTTTATCACGAATATTTGTTCCTGAGTTATGGATGTTATATATGTATATAAGTATCTATATGTATTTATCTATTATATATATCATCGCCTTGTACCCACAACACAAGCCTTACTGAGCTTACCGTGGGCCTAGGTTGATTTGTGTAAGATTGTCCCATAATATTTATTTAATATTTTATTTATTTATTTATCTCCGTTGATATTTTGCTGAGAAGTCAGTCGTCCGCGACTACTGTCAGTGTATGTATCTCGCCATGGGTACGAGTAGCCACATCTTTACAAACACAAGCTGACAACAAAACATCTGCGTCTGTATTTTTATTTAAATTCGCTTGTCCGCTTTCGCTGGTTCCAAATGTTCGAATGACTGCGTAAACAACGAACCTGACAAAATGTGTAACGTTTTTTTCCATCAGTTATTCCGGCTTTTGCGCGCACAAGTTTTTATACAGCTATATTACGTAGACGTGTAGACTAATCAACTAAACTAAAAAAGATTGTCTGATTAAATAAATGGATTTTTTCTCGTAGCTCATACCTATAAATATTTAAATTTGGTTTCGACGAAACTTAAAGTTACAATTTTATTCGTCTAAACTGACAACACTGAGGTGCTTGACCAATACCAAGTGGATGTTTGACCAGAGTTATCGGCTGAAAACAATTTAAACCAATTTCTTTTCCAGGTTTCTCTAGGTCGATTTTGTGATGTTATTAGTTAGGTACTTTGTTATTAGTCATTTAACCTCCTAAGACACCGCGTACAAAATGTTGTACAAATTTCAATTTACTTTGTACTTTTATTGTGTCAATGACATTGGTATATTTACATAAATGTTGAATAATTTTGACAATCTAGGTAGTAAGGCGCCGCAATTCTTACTAAGTAGATTTATAAGTCGAAATATTTCATTTTCATACAGAACATATAGTTGCAATACTTGCAATATATCATTTATATGTTTATGTTAACCCATTACAACGTCAAGTTTAGACTAGATTCATCAATATAGACTGAAAAGTTGTTACAATTCCACAAAGCTGCTATCCTAAATTAGGGTATCATTTACTCTCAATGTACATCCTGTGATACATCAGTCAAAAAATCCTATTGTAAAGGAATAACTTACATAAATAAGAGGCCTGTACAAAATTTAAAATATGTACAGCAGACATAATGAGGAAACAATTCCCCTTATTCGAATCCAGGTGAGTTAAACAATTTTAAAAACCTTGTAGCCTCTAGCATATTTAATATAATGTCTCTTTTATTCCTTTACCGAGAGAAATTTAAGTTTTGGTAATTAATATCGATGGTTTCCCTCAGGGTATTGTTTTCTTCGTCAAAGTTAAGATTTATTTCGCTTTAATTATAAGTGCACACTGTGCACAGGTTTTGGAGTTCGTGAAACCCTTCAGACAATATGTAATGTTGTCTGAAGGCCTGCGTTAATGACACATTTATCGCACGTTTACTGTATTTAACGATTTTTTTTGTTTTTCAAAATAGACTCGTTTTTACTATTATTGTATTAGCTTTGTTTTTTTTTTTGTTTACTACCTATCTATAAGCTTAGTACCTATATAAGTATGTTTTTTTGGTTAATCGTTATTATGTATACGTATACGTACCTACTTATCAAACTCAGTTGATAGAGTCCAGTAAAGTGTTAGGCGATACTAAATATGAAAGGGTATTCAATACCTGCCACTGAATCGATACACTAAAATACACAATTTGATAAAATCATCTCCAACCGTTTTTAATCGTTAGAATACCTATACCAATATTATTATTCATGTATTGAGAATAAATTGGATGAAGCATGGCGTAAAATCAGGTCAAAAGCATTGCATGTCTACCAACTTAATTTTGCATGACAATTTATTTCACAACATTAGAACAATCTAACACAAGAGTCAACACCAGTTGTTTCAAGCACAGAAAAATATGTAAATTTAAAAACAATACTAATAATTGTGTAACAAAATATCTTCTCTATTTGTTCACAGGCAGAAGAAGGTAATTCCCGGACATCAGAAGGTGAAGACAACGATGGGAGTGAGGTCAATGCAGGTTCTTCTAGAGTCCTTTCTGCTGCTACTTCTAGAGAAGAGGATGATGACTCGAGCAACAATGCTAGTAGTGATTGCAAGAGCCCGGGGCAAAGGTGAGCAGTATTTTTTAATATAAATTAAGACCTACCACTAAGTGGCTTGATGAAGACCGACAGACCAGACGTGATTCCCATTTTATACGTGTAAGTCGTACAGGCCATGAGTTGTCGAAGTATCCTTGAAATTTTAGAAATACTTAGGCCGGTGATAAGTCGTCAATACCACCCAAACCCAAAGGATATTTCAAACTTTGGCGGACCTTGTTTAACAGTCACTCGGTATCAATTGCGCAAAACGCGGTTAAAAGTTGCGTTTTATTGGCTATGGTTCCCGGAAAAGTAGTGTCTCATCATTTGAATTCGCAAAGTATTAACAAAAATACGTATGGTTAGGATTTTATTAATTTAGTAATAAAAAAAATAGATTGTATAGGAAACTGTTTTTTTTGGTCGAATGAAGGGTTCGGAAAAATTAGATTTTCTAAATCGTCATACGCAGTCTGTTCATTCCCAACTGGCCACTGGGGAAAAACTGCCAGAGTTCATTCGAAATCTGACAGCAGATCATTTCGTTTGAGCGATTTTCAATATTGAGTCTACTATTGTTGATGATAACGATAAACAGTTAAAAGATGGACAAGCGTGTCGAAGGGTCGAAAAGGAATAGGGAAAGATGTTTCAGACAAGTCTGGCTGCTGGAATAAGAAGAACGATCTTTTTGTATTTGTCCGTTCACAATTGCTATAATTCCTCACATCGGTTACCTACAAACAAGTAAATGGGTCATTGTCAGTCACAAAAACAAAAATCATCTTTCCGGTGGTCAATTGTTACGGGCTTATGTTTATTATATACTATGTTTTTATCGCATAGAATTATAGAAGGGGCAACGCCGTTTATGCCCGGTTCAGAGTTCAACCAAAAATTAGGCTTTATAGCCCTTAACTTTGGCAATGTCCACCGAAAAGACGCGAACCTAAATCTGACAATGACCCAAATAATTAAATAGCTTTCCTTCTCGAACAAAGGGCCTGTCAACGATGTTGCCTCGGTGTACTATTATTTATTTTAAGCCCCTGCGTACAATTCGTTATTTCCAGAACGTTTGTCTACCTGAACTATTGTCAGTAAAACCACTAGAATCTAGATACTAGTTGGAACGTTTTCATTGAATGCTGTGGAAGGGATAGGTATTATATTGTATATGTATGTTTAGTTGTTTTAGAATTGCGAGAGTTCATAGGAGCCAGCTATGAAATAACTGGCGTAAATAACATTTGTCGTGTTTAATTTTAAGTTTTTCTATTTTGCTTTGACGGGGTTTTTTTATTTGTGTGGAATTATAAGTTAAATATAATATATTTAATATAACGTCAAGAATCCTTGTCTGTAAATATTGTGGCAAACAAATCATATCAATATGTATTTAGTTCTAAAAAACTTACAAGGATATGGGTCTGGTTTTAGGAGACCTTAAATTAAACCTCGTAATTCATTGTTACAAATTGTATTATCTTTACTTACTTCAAGCTTTAGGTCGGTCGCACACAGAACGAAATTCAGTCACTGAATCATAATCTGAATCACACCAAATCAAATGAAACGGTACAGTTACGGACTTTAATTGTTGAGCAATTTAGAGATCAGTTTACACAGGACAATTCAAAGCTTAGTATGAGAACCAAAATGAGTTGACACCTTAATGGCTCAACAATTAAAGTCCGTAACTGTACAGTTTGAGTAGAATTTCTATCAAAGGCCTTCTACCTATTTTTCGCTCTTAAGTGTTCCAGATACTGAATTCAGTGCATGACTTCAGACTGTCTGAGCCCAGCCTTACACTGAAGTTTAGCTAAAACTAAAGCCTAAGACTAAACAGCGGTTCTAGCTGTCGGCTAGACGTCCAAGTGTACAGACACGCTAGGCTGTCTAGGTCGCGTGCACTAAAATAATTCCAATTCTGTGACCT